>PVKV010008878.1:0-84836 GCA_004027835.1 Alouatta palliata
AAAAAAAAAAAAAAAAAAAAAAAGTCTCCCTTCTCACAGCCAGCTTTTATGTAAGTCCAGAATGGCTCCCATCTGGTCCTGGGTTTATTAGTTATTTGTTATCTGTCAAACATTAGAACTCCTGCCTTGCAAGTTGTTCTGTAGCAAGTGAGAGGCATTTTAGGTCATGAAAAGACAATACCCAGTTCCTTTACTTGCTGTACTACATTTGAGTGAGACTGACACTTCTTCCGTAATCTGTACATTTCTCAATCTGATCTTTTTCCTAACCTAGTCACTAAGAATAGCTAAATTAATCAAACTAACAAAAAATGTAATCCAAGGGTTTTAAGTGAGGAGGTGAGCTGTATTATTTTATTTTTCTCTTTTTTAAGAATAATAATTCCGAGCTTGCTTCTACACCACTAACCTACATTACAGAAGTTAAAAAAATCGTGAAGAGAAAAAAATTCTGAAAGAGAGCTTCATTATTGTGTCTCAATTAAGCATTCCTGAAATCACAAATATCTGAGGTGAGTAAATTTTGGTGAGATACTATGAAGTTTGAGGACAAAGAGTTCTCCCAAAGATAAGAAATAGACCAGCTAGACATGTGAATTAAGGAGATTAGAGTGCTTTCAAGGGGAAGAAAATTTCTGAATAGACTGTCTTTTGACCAATAGTAAGTATTCCTTCCCACCTCCATTTCCTAGGCTTACCATTGAATCCCTTACCTACTTTTCCTGTGAGTTTGTGGCCTAGAATAGGGTAGAACCCAAGCAAGGTTAGGGGAATTTTCTCAGCCAGAGAATATTGGAAAACTTGGGAGCTCCAATACTAGGAGCTGTGGCGAATGGTCAGAATATCACTGTGGCAGCCAGTCAACAGCCAAAGTCAGTGTCAGGAAGGGTGAAGTGTGGAAACCCACAGGACTAGACTTAAGACAGCAGGTGAAGACTTGTATACCTGATGGGGGAACAGCTCCCAAAAGCAGACTCACAGGGCCTGGGCCCATGGAGAACAATGTTATCATCTCTGTGACCCCAATTTGGGTTGGTGTGGCGTGAGGAAACACAGTCCACTCAGTAACGCTATGTTTACAATTGTGGCTGGGCTATTTTTCAAAAGACTCCATTACTTACAGATGTTAGAATACTTTGTAGAATTTTTAAATTCTAAAATAAACCCTAAATCATCTAGAAAGAATTACTTACCAAGCCACTGAAGGCCCTTACGTAGTGAAACAATTAAGCTAAAGCCTATAATTTATTTAATATGCTCTCTTTCTTTATCCTGCTTCCCCAGCATGCTTTAGTTAGCATCATGTGTTTACACGCTACCAGGTTAGACAGACTCAGTGGCACTCAACCTAAAAGATCATGCACAAGAGCTTCTTCTAAACAGTAAAAGCTAAACTCATTACTGTCTCATTGTGTGCCTCCTACAATTCTTTCATTATGTCAACAAGAAAATCTAAAGAAAGGCCTCATCCACTTCTCGGAGACTATTTCAGATGCTTCAGTCTACAGAATGAATCCAATAAATCAGGTATCCTTTGAAAAAAGCATTTTCTTCCTCTGTATATTGTTCTTTATGTGCACCACGAGCACGGATGACTTTGATTTATATGCAGCTTCTCTTTCATTATTCTCCTCAGTGTAGCTACACTGCAAAAACCTAATGTGTGACACCTCATGCCTTTGTCGTCTCTTTGTCATAACAATTTATTTTGTCCAGTCTTAGAACTGAATTCTTGAAAAGTATGCTACATTTTAAATGAAGAATACCTATTGTTGGGTATAAATTAGACTTAGATGAAAGTTAATTTTTAGCATTTCCTATGTTAGCTTTCTCTTTGTTATACTTTCTTAAATTCTCTCTGTGAAATGTTATGCCTCCTTTTATTGTATGCAATATGAGAAATGCCATGCTTTCTTTTATTATCTGCAATATGAGACATGTGGTCCCTTTAGAATATGTTTAAGTGTGATATTTTTAAAATTTTCACATTAGTTCATGAAGTCAGGTGAGAATATCCTAAGTTCAGGTGACCTTTACCATTTATACCACCCTTTAAAAGGCATTTTCTTCTCAAAATAATGCCTAACAAATAACACTACATCTCTTGAAAATAATAAGACTATTCCTAGTTTGGGGCTCTCTTTAAAATGTTGCATTGGATTTAAAGGACAGCTTGGTAGTCCTCATTGGGTACCACTGAGAACATAGCAGTGCTAAGAGCTCTGTATTCCCTGGGCGATGACCTGCCATGACAGCTGTACCAGCATTCCATCCACACTTCCTGTGGGCTCCTCTTCACCAACTGGATACAACCAATTCAATCCTCACTGTTTTTCTCTGTCTATTCTTGAATAAACCATCCATTCTGAGACTTGCTAGCTTTGCAAATGTGTAAGACATGAGCCCAAGCCTTTATTTACACCTGGTCTCAGAATGTTCAGGGCTGAAAGGAACCACACTTATGCATAAAGGAAACTTAACTCTTTGGGTCTAACCAGAGAGAAATCCACAAGCCTTTAAAACACTCATTTTATTTTTCAATATGTATATGGTTAGGGAAAACTAGTGCTTTCATGTTCATTATATATGATTTTATATAAAGAATAGAAAGAAACATTAAGGGGACTCCATATTATCTCTCCAAATACACATAAAGTCAATACCAATTAGACTAATGTACGAGCACACTATCTGTGTATCTGATATGATCTGAGCCTTAAACATACATGCCCATGACTGTATGTTATTTAAACAGATTTAATAGTTATCTAATGAAGTTTTATTAACTTTAAAATCCAGTGAGGTAGAGTAACCTCCCATGATGTAAGTAGGCATTTGTAAATTAAAGACCCAATATGGTGTAAAGTTGTTGTTTTAAGGAATCTGAGTATCAAAATAAAAAGAACACACCTGTCTTGTATATTCATTATACATAAATGCAAACTTCTCTGGATAAAGAGTGACAGATTTGTAGAACTGAGTAGGACTTTCCATATCACCTGTGACAACTTTCTTTTATAGACAAGCTATATAAGGCTTAGAGAGATTAGGGCTGTCTACCTGGTCTAACAGCTAAAGACAGAGCCAGGCAAAGAACTAGCTCCTGTAACCCCTATTCAGAGTTATTTCTAGAAATTCAGTGCCTCTTTGAATTACTCTCAGAGTCCAAAGTCACTGCTGACTCTGTCTCAGCTTCCTAGACATGGCTCAGTTATGTTTTGCTTATTTTTCATACAATGACAGCTTTCAAAATGTAATTTAAGAAAGTCTCGCCAGGCGCATTGGCTAACGCCTGCAATACCAGCACTTTGGGAGGCCAAGGCGGACAGATCACTTGAGGCCAGGAGTTCGAGACCAGGTGAGACCCCATCTCTACTAAAAACACAAAAATTCGCTAAGCGTGGCAGTGCGTGTCTATAATTCCAGCTACTCGGGAGGCTGAGGCAGGAGAATCACTTGAACCCAGGAGGCAGAGGTTGCACTGAGCTGAGATTGTGCCACTGGACTCCAGCCTGAGCGATACAATGAGTTCCTGTCTCAAAAAAAAAAAAAAAAAAAAAAAAAGAAAAAGAAAGAAAGTCTTAAATCACTTACGAATTTATTCACTTAAACCGTCTTATTGACAAAATAAGACGGTTTAAGTGAATATTTCTCATCTATATTATGTTTATATTTAGGCAACATAGATATTGCCTATATTATATTTATATTTGTCCGCTTTCTATGTAAAGGATATAGGTAATTACCAATCATTAGAAGGCACCAACTTTAATTATTAATGTGTCATGAGCATGTTCACTTTGCTCAGGCTACAGGAAAGTCTTCTTCAAAAAGTAGAAGACTTTTAAATGAAAAGTGCCTAAATCCCATTGTAAGAAAGGTCTCCTAACCATAGAGGAGGGCAGCTTAGTTTAGATGCTTCTTTTCCATTAGTCAGAGATGCAGTGACCTCCAACAGGAAATGGAGATCAAAATAAGACTGCTCTACTGGGAATCACAGCATCTTTACAAGCTTTCTAGAAGCCAAGATTTCATAATTTACTGCTTTTTTGATATCCATATTTCAATGATATTTATATTTAATTTAATTAACTACATTTCAAACTATACAATGTTTTCTACTTTCTGTGAGCCTGTTACCTTACCTTATTAGAAAACAGATGACTGGATTGCAAGTGTCCACCACCATACCTGGCTAATTTTTGTATTTTTAGTAGAGATGGGGTTTCACCATGTTGGCCAAGCTGGTCTTGAACTCCTGACCTCATGTGATCTGCCCACCTCAACCCCCAAAGTGCTGGGATTATGGGTGTAAGCCACCATGTTTGGGAGGCCGAGGCAGGAGAATCACTGAAAACCCAGGAGGCGAGATCACGTCACTGCACTCCAGCCTGGGTGACAAAGCGAGCCTCTGTCTCAAGAAAGAGAGAAAGAAAGAAAGAGAAAGAAGGAAGGAAGGAAGGAAGGGAAGGAGGGAGGGAGAGAGGGAGGGAAGGAAGGGAAGGAGGGAAGAAGGGAGGGAGGGAAGGAAGGAAAACAGAAGACTGTTTCATCTTTAACTTTTTATTTTTGGAATTATTTTGGATATTTTTTAAGCAAAAGAAGAATAGAAAACCATTTCTACAAGTTCAAGGCAACATTAGTTTCTCTTATAATTCCCTTTCAATTTTTTTTCAAATATTCCTTAGTATTGCTTCTCATAAGTATCTACATTTCTAGTTGATATTACTATACAGTCAAACCTAAGACTGATAGAGTCCCATAATTTTTTTGTGAAAAATTCTGTCAAGGACAGGTAACAATAATGCTACATTTTTATGGCTATTACAAATCAAAAAATGTTTTGAATGTACCCGTGATAGAATTATTAATATACCAGTGTAGATATAAAAAGGCAACACTGTTAAATATGAATTACTGATAACACAGTCCCAAAGAGTTCAGTACCTTTTAAATCATTCTATTAATAAGTTTAATCAGCAGCATGGCCATATTTTGTTTTCATTTCTCTTCCACCTATATTCTCTCATTAGAATGAAGATTTCTCATCACGTTTCAGAGATTCTCAAACAAGAACCCTCAGATATGAGGAAATCTCTGAAGAATGTTATGAACCCCCTCACTTTGAGAGCCTCCACGTTGCCTTAGACATTTTTCCTGTGAATTATACTCTCACTGACATTTTTCTCTGATAAACTTTAGCTTTTCCCTTAATCCAGTCTCCATTTATTTAGGTTTTCCAGTATGATTTTTTTCTCCATAAATTTATTTTTCATATCTAATTACCTCTTTTATTCCAACACACCCACACCACTTGTGCTGCTCCCATCTGTCCCCTAAAAGCTCTATTGAACTACACATCAAAGCCTTTTTCCTTTAATTACATAAATTATGGCAATTTAGAGAAAACAGTGCTCCATACGCACTATTCATCTGGTGGAGTCCATTTTTCCCAAGTATGACTCGAGCAGCCACCAACTTAATGGATTTAACTAATTTTTCCTATCAGTAGCATCCAGATTCTACACAGGTTGGGCAACATAATTAGGGTTGCTCTGCATGAGAAAAAAATTATAATCCTGCACAAGTTTCTCCTCAGGAGTGCCAGAATGGTAATTTCTATGCAACAACAGTTGAGGAATACCACCACACTTGCTTTAAGGAGCCTGGAAAGCCTTACTCTGTGACCGTTTTTGTACAATGGTTACAGATTTTTTTTCAGAGCAATTCCAACCCTAAAAGAGCCATACATCTATGGCCCTATGACACTAAAACAAACCAAAGGCAAAACAAAGTCAAAAAATGTGAAAAGGATAAAGAGGCAAAATGATTCATATCTAACTCCCCAGCAAACAAGGAAACACACATAAGGGGAATGAGTCTGCGACAAGCCTCCCTTCTCTGCCTTCTTGCTGGTGATTCTGCCTAAGCAGGGAGGTGAGGTAAGGGAGGCCTCCAGAGATGTAATGCTGGACCTGCGCTGTGTTGCCATGGAAGTGAGAGCTTGATTTCTTTAGCTTCTACATACGTACCCTTCTCAACACTTCTGGCAACAGTGACAGGTTCTTTTCCTTTGTTCAGAGACTGCTCTGGCAACTGCCTTGCCTCTTCCCAAGGCAATGAAAGACTGCATTGCAAGGCCACATTGTAACCAAATTATTTGCGAGGGAGACTTTTCATTTCCCTTCCTAAAATTAGACTCTACTGTGTGTGCTAGCACTACAGAAATAGAAACAGTCGCTGGAAAGGGCACATTCAGGCATGATCTGAGTTACTATGCCTTTCAAACAGGTTTGCGAAGGCCCATGTGCAGGTAGGTATATGACAGCAGGCAGTGTCGGGTGCCTTCACGGTTTTGGAAACTGCCTTGCAAATGTTGGCTTCAAGAGGTGGATGGTTTGTTCTGGGGAGGGTCTTGGGGGCACAAGGAATATATACTGCTTTCCAAGCAGATGTTGGTGCCAGAGCATTTGATCAAAAAGAACAGATTTCCCCATAGGACTTTTAACAAATGTACTTAATTGACTTTGGAGCTACAGCAAGCTGCTTATTCATGTCTCTAGTCAAGTCTCTTTATGATGCAAAATCCCAAGTCAGCACAAAATAGGCGAGAATAGTTTAATAATAATAATTTTACATCAGCATTACATCTGAATAGTAACTGATGTCTTAAAGGGTAGCACTATTTATTTATAATAAAACCATCAGGTAGGTATTCTATATTATCCATTTAAAGACATTTTCTAGCTGAACAGACTTCACTGCACATGCAGCACGTAAACATGTCAACTACGTCTGGATTAAAAAAATCTTTGTGACTATCAAGGAAAGGATAATGAAATGAGTAGAAAGAGCTAAGCAAGCTTTTTGAATTTAGGCTAAAAATCAAATTTTAATTTCAAAATTTCCATTTTCAAAACACTACTGTAACTTATAATTTCCCCCACCGCCCTCCTCCAGTTCACTCTGAACCAAAAGGCCCTCTCTCACCACATTTTGTCAAGCATGAATTTTCCATGCAGGGGTGGGTATTTGTGTGTATATAATAAACCTTTAGGATTCTCAAGTACTTTGGAGATGTGTCAGGGAGAAGACCTTGTAAAATGCATTTTTTTCATTTATGTTGTATACCATGGTGTTAAGAAAAATTGAACATTTCTTGTAAAGCAGGGATAAAATAAATGTCTAACAAATCTCACGTGGCTAAGCAGATCCAATGTTAGTTTTTAAGATAAACGTTGAAAAAAAAAAACAAATTTGACAATAAGATAAAAATAGGTTTAGTACCTTAATTACACTGAATCTATATTAACGGTATGAACCGATTAAGGGAGGCACTGTGCACATGATGGCAAGAACATTGAATAGGGCCGGGTGCAGTGGCTCATGCCTGTAAACCCAGCACTTTGGGAGGCCAAGGTGGGCAGATCAGGGGGTCAGGCATTCAAGACCAGCTTGGCCAACATGGTGAAACCCCATCTCTACTAAAAATACAAAAAGTTAGCCCGGCATGGTGGCATATGCCTGTAATCCCAGCTACTCAGGAGGCCGAGGCAGGAGAATTGCTTGAATAGGGACCTGGGAGGTGGAGGTTTCAGTGAGCCGAGATCATGCCACTGCACTCCAGCTTGGGCTACAGAGTGAGACTCCATGTCAAAAAAAAAAAAAAAAAAAAACACTGACTAGGCCTACATCTTATGTCTGACCTTAGTTAGCTGCCTGATAGGAGGATGCTTCTGACCTCTGTGAACCCAATACACCTTGACTACAAAAGGAGATTGTCCTATGTGACATGTAAGGTTCTATCCAGCTCTGGAAATTGATGATTCTTTGTATAGAGAAAGCCTGTATTTATTTGTAAGAACGTGTAGAAGATAGGTGTGTCCCTTTTTATCTTGATACAAAACTCCTTAAAACTACTTTACAACTTTTTATGTCATTATTTTCAAACACCTACTTATGTTATTGAGAGTGACACCATCTCACTGGATTAAACAGTTAATAAAATCTCATAGACAGCAGCTACATTTATTTAAATAACAAACAATTTTTGTTTCAGGTTCACATCACATCCCATATGCATGCAGTGGAACTGACAGCCAGTGTAAGCATTTTAGCATTATGTGTATTGTAAGAGATTATATGCAATTCCTTGAAAAATAACTGTGATCTTTAAAAAAATGTTTCCATTTGTTTATGTGCTCAGGAAGAATATCCAAAAGTTCAAGTGACCTTTAACTATCATTTGTACTAACTTTTAAGAGGCATTTTTTTTTCTCAATAATAATACCTAGCACATAATACAGCATTTTCTAAAAATAATAAGACTGGTTCTTACCTTAGGACACCTTTGAAATGTTGTGTTCACAAACTGGATTTAAAATACTGCTCAGTGATTCCTGTAGGACACAGTACACACCATGGCAGAGCAAGGAGCTCTACGTTCACTGGGGATGACCTGCCATGGTGGCGTACAGAAACTCCATCAGCACTTCCTGCGGGCTCCTCTTCACCACTGGATAAAACCAACTTAATCTTCACTGCCTTTATCTGCTCTTAAAAAAAAGAGCCCCTCATTCTGGGACTTGAAAACTTCACATATGTATAAAACATGGGCCCAACCCTTTATTTGCACCTGAGCCCAGAAAATGTAAGAGCTGAGAAGAACCCCATCATTCACAAATGAAAAAACTGAGGTCTTTGCCTCTAACCAGGGAGAAATCCCCAAGCGTTTATTATACTCATCTTGTTTATTTTTAAATTTTTATATTGCTAGAGCAAATTTGTGACTTTCTGTTCATTATACACAATTTTATATAAAGAATAAAAATGAGCAGTGAGGAAGATTTCTTCCTCCAGGACAATGCTTTATGTAATTAGCCTAAACTCTGAACTAAAAGCAAAGATCCTGGCTACAGCTTCAAAAGGTATTTTATATACTTGGGATTCCAACTACCAACTACATTCTTACTTCTGTTTATTCAAAGACAAATGAACATGCATTAATAAGCTTGGGAGTGAAAAGGAATACCTTCTAATCAAGGCCTGGTGAACAAATTCTTATAATTGAAAATCAAGTGTTCAAATATTGAGATTAATTTATGCTAGCATGTCAGCTTGTCTCATCAAATTGACCTTGCAAATCAGCTAACATCATAGCTAGAAATAGTTTCTGCGGGGAAATCTCATGATACATTATTTGTAATAGCATCAATAACATCTAAGAACAAGTAGTACAGGTAAATGCCTTTAATACGGCCCAAGTCTCAGTCTCCCATGAGAATTCTCTTTACATAATGCTCACTGTTCTGAGATCCATTTATTGCGTTCCATCCTAGGGTCTTACCTACTGTCTGCGTTCATGTTAGCTTGTATTTATAGGAGTAATTGCAACTGGTACCTCTATTATGTCTCAGTAGTAAACAAAGGCATCACTCTCTGATATAGAAATTTAACAGAAATACTGTTTTTGAATTGACAAATCTGTTGCATTCTTTGCACATGTCCAATAGCATACTTCAAACAATGGGTTCTCTTTGCATTAAATTACTTTGACAAGTAAATAGCTGTTTAACTAAAACTAAAACATTGTTTTGCCATTTGTAACACTGCTGAAATCAGCAAGAATCTGGCATGGTATAACTGACACCATTTTTCTTTTGTAATGCTACTTATACTGATGGTGCATCCAACATCAATAATATCTTAGAATCAATAAAACATGATCTTTCTTAGCCATTTCTTGGAGAGCAAACAATGAAGCAAAACAAGATGAACCAAAACCTTCCTTGGTAGCAAAACAGTAATGTATTTAAAAGGATATAACCGAACACTTTAAATTGAGTAGTTGTTTAATCTCGCTTAGTCTTAACTATGCAAGTACTAAGTATTCAAATATACATACACATATCAACCATAAAGACTCTTCTGATTTTCCTTCAAGACTCCTGACACTCACTTCTACAGATTTTTAAAAAATCAACCTTGTCATCGTTTTCACATTTGTTGTGCATCTTTTATTTTTTTTATAAGATAGCATACATACTATTATTTTGCTGTTTGATGTTAGCCTCAATTCCTTCTCAGAGGGAAACTAAGAAACAAAAATCATTTGTATTTTTTTTCTATTTCTTTTACATTCCCAGTTGCCTGAGAAATGGCATAACCATGCATAATAAACTAACTATATTTTGTAGGTTTCTTTGTAACAACTAAGAAGTTAGACGTTTTCAGTCAAGAGCCTTAGCACAGTCATACTGTGAATTTAAAATAAAAGGCAAAAAGGAACACAAAAAAAATTTTAAAAGGAAAATAATGAAGAGCAAAGAAACAACAAACCCACCACTAGTGTTTTATTTCATGACACAAATAATCTCTTCAGTCATCATGAATTTTAGCACATGTACAGTTTGAGAAGAAAGAGAAATACAGAAGTCCACCTTTAACCTCAGTTTCTGTTACTTGTAGTCAACCAGGGCCCAAAAATATTGAATGGAACATTCCAGAAATAAACAAGTTTTAAATTGTAGGCTATTTGAGCAGCGTGAGGAAATCTCATGCTGTCCTTAATCCAGCCCACCTGGGATGAATCCACATTATCTACACTTCCTGCCTGTTAGTAACTTAATGGTCATCTCGATGATCAGAACAATGGTCACAGTAACTCAGTGCTTGTGTTCGAGTAACCCTTATTTTATTTAAACGTATACATAAGTTACTAATAATAACTTTGTTATTAGTGTTGTTAATCTCTTACTGTATCTAAATTATGAATTAAACTTTATCATATATACTTATGTATAGGAGAAAACACAGTATTGTAGGGATTGATGCTATCCATGGTTTCAGGTATCCACTTGGGGTCTTGGAATGTATTCCCCTTGAAAAACGGGGGACAACTGCTATAGGTTTATTTCACTGAATCTCATGATTTCTGGGCAGACTGTTGGCCAATGGAAGAAACAAAAAAGGCATTCTTATGTGCACCACCTGATAGCCCAAATCATCATTAATGAGCAAAAGTAGTTCAAAAACAAAACAAGATTAAAAAGACCTAAAATGTGTTTCTAAAAGATCTTTGCATTAATGTTCAAATTTCTTCTCCTCATATATAACCAATCTTTGACATTTTATTTAAACTACTGCTTACTAGTGGTTTGTGGTATAATTTTCCCTTAATCACTTATGAAATAGAAATAATCACCAGAATGTGGAAAGAACCTTAGTGACTAATTTCTTAGAAAACTTCTTGTTATAAATATTAAAATATATTATTGTTCACATGCTTGGAAAGGAAACCAACCTAGAATCAGATTTGTTCAGCTCCTCAACAAAACATTTTCTGATAGCCACCTCCTCAAAAAATCAGCAACATTCTCATAAAGTTAACAGCCCATGGAAAGAATTTTATAAGTGAAACGTATGGTAAGACACTCAACATCCCAGAAAAAGTGCCACTTCACTTTAATAAGGGGAAAGAAATGAAGTCCCAAAGTAAAAACTGTCAATTACTGTCATCACTTTGTTGCACTGAAAGAGTTCAATTATACCACAAAGGATTTTAGAAAATATTAGTTTAATTAAAATGTGAAACTTTCCACCTACCTACAGCTTTGCCTAGTTCAGAAATTAGCAAATTTTTGATTTAAATAAGAGTACCTTCCCTATATCCACCAACTACATGCAAGATGTATATGAGTAGTGCTATCAACAAGTCTTTATTTTCTACTTCTCATTATTTTCTTTTTCCTTTGTTGTTCCTTTCAAAATTACTTCACATTCTCATTTCAGACATCTGCACCATTTAGTAACACTTAGAAATCTGGATAAGATGATGGCCATCATGGAACATATTCACACTCTACATTGATGAATGGCTATTTACAAAATGAGTTCTATCATTTAAAAGAGAAAACGTCATTGAGCTTTTAAATTCCAGATAAAATGCTACAACTCAAATGGCACTGACTAGCTATGAGCTTCTGGAAGTCACCCACCTGGGGCAGCATGCGATTTTCTTCCTCCAGCTGTCTTACTCTTGCCTCCAGCTGCCTAACATAGGACAAGGTTGATTCTAAAATTAAAAAGAAAGAACTCACATTATACACACAGGTCTTGTTTGGTGCACTGTCAGGATATTTCTAGCTTGATTTATTCAAATCAGATAGTGACTATTTAGTCTGTTATTTAAAATAAGAAAAAAAAAATATCTCCCAGAAAAACAAGAACAGAAGCCACTGAAACTACAAACAGTTTTGAACAATTTTACAATGTTAAGAAATATTAGACATGATACAAATTGGTATATTTACAGGTGGTAGTACACACAATTGACAGATGATTAGTATTAAGATTCTATAAAGAACTCTTACAAACCAATAAGAAAAGACAAGTAAAGGTATGAAAAATATTTCTCAGAAGTGGAAACACACAAGACAAATAAACCTAAGAAAAGCAGTCCAACATCATTATTAATTAGTAAAATCACACATACTTAGAACAGGGCAAAAATCAGAATTCAAACCTGGATCTAATACCAAAATCCAGTCTCTCCACTTCTCTAAGCCCTTTTAGCTATTTGTAATCACTAAGAATTGAGATATTTCAGAGGGAGGCTTTTAAAATTATTTCTGAAATTTGATCCTCTTAAGATGGAACAAATCCCAAAGTCAAATCGTTTTTAATAAATCTTTCTTAAATGTTTAGTATTCCCTCTTCTGAAATAAAGTGTATTGAGGTCAATTAAAAAAAAGTATTAGAGAAAATTATAGGTGGTGAGACTGCGGGCTTTTGCACACCAACCAGCCTCAGAATAACAGGCATCTTGAAGACAATTATACTTTCTTTTCTCCATATTTTGTACATTTTGAGTTGTCAATGAGTTGTTTCACATATACAAGACTATTTCGTAATATTAACTATAACCAAAATAAACTACAAAGCCCCATTAAAAAAAAGAAAAGAAAACAAAAGTTTTAAAACATCCAGTTCCCTTTATTCCCCCAATAAAAACTTCAAGTCTTAATAAAAATATTTGTTCTTTTCAAAAACCTATAGTAATTGACAGAAAAACCATCAAAGAGCTCTTTAGAGTTAGAATAAATTTTGACTGATTTTGGCTGACTGTGACAGAGATCCAAGTTTTTCACAAATCATTAGGTAAACCAGGGGCAGACCTGAAATTTATTCTTGTTTTCATTTCTTCATGAGCTCAGGTGTGTGCTGAAAGTTCAGAATCATTATCATGCTTAGTTTCTGTTCCATGCTGAAACTTTAAAGTTTACAGCTTTATGTTGGGAGAAGGGGTCACAAGTCAAGAAACATGAAGTTTTATTTCTAGGAACAATCTGATAGTAACTCGGCCTCATTAAAGTGAAAATATTCAAGGTCATCACATAGTAACATAGTTGCAATTCATTCATTATACAAGAACAAACATATTTCAGGTGCAGAGAAAGGTACACAGCAATAGAATTTCTCCGGAGCCCAATTCCGTTTTATTAGGTAGCTAGTCAAATATGAGCAGGGCAGGAAAGGGCTTCACCCAGCCCACCCACCAATAATGTCAGGCAACCAGCAGGCGATGGTTAAGCGGTGGTTAACTGTCTCTCTAAAACAATAATAAGTTGCAGCCACCACCACAGAAAGGCAGTCTCCCAGTAGACAGAAAAAAACCTGGTGCTGGTGATCAGCAGTTTTCCAGTAAGATCTCTGGAGTTGGGCAAGTGGGCTCAAGTATGGGCTAACTGGAAAAACGGCAGGTTTGACTGATATATGACTTGCCTCTGGGAATGCTAGACTGCTAAGGGAAGAATGCCTCAAGTGAGCATGCACCTATCTCCAGTAAACACACTGCGCATGCTCCCCTCCCAAGTGCTAGCAGGTCGTTGCACATACGGACAGCCCACCTCAACGGAAGAATGAAGAGAGAAGGGACATGAGACTCCTGAAGCAGCCCTAAGTATAAAACCCCAGGTGAAAAGGTCAAACAGTGCACTAGATCTCTCAAGTTGCCCACCTGACCCTCTTCCAAGTGTACTTCCTTTCATTCCAGCTCTAAAGCTTTTTAATAAATTTTCACTCCTGCTCTAAAACTTGCCTTGGTCTCTCCTTCTGCTTTATACCCCTCAGTCAAATTATTTCCTCTGAGGAAGCAAGAACTGAGGCTGCTGCAGACTCATACGGTTTTGCTGTCAAACACTTCCACAGTGTGTATTGAAGCAGAAGAACCTCCTCAGTGTTCATGTTCCACAGCCTCAGACACACGAAAAGAGCAAGAAGCAATACGGTAGTGCACCTAAGTGTTTGGAGCCCCTACGCATCCACAGTTAGAAAAATGTTGACACCCTGATCTAAAATGCTTCATGAAAACACAATTCTTTTCATGTGGAAATAGTTTATATGAACCCAATTCCATATTTGTGACCTCCAAAGCAATGAGCTAACATTTTCTTTTCTAAAATATATAATATCAGTCCTTAATTCATGAATACAACAATTAAACTCATTTCTGACTAGTTTAGAGCAGGCCTGTTTTCCAAAATTGCTTGCAGAAAGCCCTCATCACTAACGTTAACACGATGACCCATAGACCTCACACCACTGGAAAGGATTAGCTTTGAGCATTTCTCATATAATAGAAACACAGGTAAAGAACATTGAAGACATTTGCTAAAGCTATCCTCTCCTTTTTTTTAGCTTAATAAAATGTTAAACTCTGCTTTATCGACTCTTCCAAAGAGGGAAAAAAAGTATGCAGCATAAATGAAGAGCAAAGTTACTGATTTCATGAGTCTCCTTTACTCTTGCAAATGAAAAAGTGAATTGCAGATCATCAAGATGTGAATGTAGATTGCCTGATTTACACTGTTTTGCAAGCCCTGCTCTTTCCTCTGGAAAAACAACCACTTGATAAGACCATCCAAGTGAAAAGTTGATCAGCAATATTCTATTTAAACCACACAAAAATAAAGTTATATTCTTTTTTGTTCACAATTTACACCTTATCTTTATTGCCCCTATGATGCACTGTCTCTAAGGCTGTGATACTTAAAGCAGATGAAAAGACTGCACAGATTGATTCAGGTGATCTTTGAAAAATGCTATTGAATGGAATTTGTTTTAATTCAGTGAGTATCTTCTGTCTCTTTATTTCTCTTTTCAAAATCTTTGCAGTTTATATATCTGATGTTTTCACCAAGTCTGTACTGACATTATGAAAGTATTAGGTCAGTTCAGGAAAAAAATGGGGCAAATTCCTGAGTTTGGAAAATATTCTCTAACTCCCATTTTTAATGTTGAATTACAATAGATCATGTCCATATCTTTTTTCTAAAGCATTCACTGCAAATATGGTCTGGGATAAGAAGAGACAGAGAATATTTTTTTTTTTTTTTTTTTTTTTTTTGAGACTGAGACGGAGTTTCGCTCTTGTTACCCAGGCGGGAGTGCAATGGCACGATCTCGGCTCACCGCAACCTCCGCCTCCTGGGTTCAAGCAATTCTCCTGCCTCAGCCTCCCGAGTAGCTGGGACTACAGGCACGTGCCACCATGCCCAGCTAATTTTTGTGTTTTTAGTAGAGGCGGGGTTTCACCATGTTGACCAGGATGGTCTCGATCTCTTGACCTCGTGATCTACCCACCTCGGCCTCCCAAAGTGCTGGGATTACAGTCGTGAGCCACCGCGCCTGGCCGACAGAGAATATTTTTAAACAGGTGAAATAATGAAAAACATAGCTTTACAGTGAAGGCAAGGGCAAAAATATTTTGAGTTCATTCATTCAACAGATATTGATTGTGTCATTGATTTGTGTGAAGCACTGTTCTAGGATTAGGATGAAGATAAGGCCAGTTATTGCAAGCCTTAGTAAGTTTCTCAGAACACACATTCCCTTTTAGATTACAAGTGTTTCAGAAGGTCCTGTTAATTGTTCCAGGCTCTTAGCCTCTGTTGGAATTATTACTTAACAATTAATGCACCCCCGAACAAAAATACACTCTTCCTGGGGGTAAAACATAGGAAGAATATCTGATCTACATGTCTAAATAAGAGTACTCAGGCTGTTTTGTTTTATTCAGAAAGAAACTGATTACACCATCCTTTAATGGGAGTAGAGTAGAAAAATATTTTTCTGGAATATACTGTGAGATCAGCATTGGGTCCCCAAGTCCCTATAGGAAAAGCCATTTAAAAAAATCTAATCCCCCAACTGTGACATGAGAAGAAAAGAAGAAATACTTGTTTAGTTAAACCCTTGGGATTTTGAGGTTTGTTACGGATCATAGGTCAGCTGAGCCTGATTAGTATTGCATAACCAATAATTAGTTTTTTTAAATGTAAGCTATATTTTAAATAAAACAGAATAAAATAAAATACAGGAAACTCTTTTATAAAAAGATATATCCAAGTCCACATCCGACAGTCAGTCATTAGGAAAACCTGGTAGAATCTTCTCATGGTGTGAGGAAGAGAGGAAAGAAGCCTTTTGGATGCTGGCACACATCTGACCACATCCACTACAACCCCCTTCCCCGTGCTGCTTTTTCCCTTTTTTGCCTTTTTCAAGGGTGTCAACTATAAAATAAGCTGATCTCCTGGTGCACTCAGGGGACGTGATGGACAGCTGCACCTAAGGGAAGTGTCTGACAAAAACTGGCATTCATTTTATTATAAAGTCATTAATGGAAAGCTACATTTGAATATACTACAATTTAAATTGAACATTATATTTTATGCCAGTAGCTGACAGCTTCACGAAACTGAGATTTCAGAATGCCATTTTGGCTTTTAGAACTCTGAGAATGAGGATCCAAAAGAGCATCAAAAAATAGCCAAATTCTCAGCTACAAAGTACATAAATACATAATGCATTATAAAAGGAGCCTATTTTCAAGAAACTTATAAGCAGTTGGGGTATAATAAGAGAGAAAAAACAATACGGTAATTTGAAATTTAGTGCTAAATCCTGTTAAAAGGGAGCAAAGAAAAAAATCAACATTGGCGGTAGTTCTTATGAAGGAGAAACTCAAGCTTAAAAGGCATCAATAGAATTTTGATAGGCCAGAGAGATATGAGTGGAGCCACAGGTGGACCTGGGCCAGAAACCAAAAATGATCCTATCATAAACACAGAAGGAAAGCAATCACGTGACGGAAAAGAAAGGGACATCAGGGTACAGGAAGAGAGGCCAGGTTATTTCCCACAGACACACATCTGAAAAAGCAAACATCAAATCATGGTAATCCAATAGCAATTTGCTTTAAACCTCCCAAAAGTTATTTTGTTTCTCTTTCCACCGTGGGAAACCTATGGGCATCTACACATTAGAAAAGTAAGGTGAAGCAAACAGAATCGTTGTGAAAATCCAATGACATCTTCAGGATGTTCTCTAGGTTAATCTCAGGCCCATTTTCAAAGGAGAAACCACTCTTTGAACCTACATGTAAAAGTTCACAGCATCTCTTGCAAGAAAAACAAATTACGAAACATGCATAAGAATTCCACCAAATTGTGCATCTTCTAGATACCAATTTTAGAGGTAGAATGTACCTTACAGGTTTTCTTGTTTGTTTGTTTTTTGAGATGGAGTTTCTTGTTGCCCAGGCTAGAAAGCAATGGTACAGTCTTGGTTCACTGTAGCCTCTGCATCTTGGGTTGAAGTGATTCTCCTGCCTCACCTCCCCAGCAGCTAGGATTGCAGGCGCTGCCACCACGCCTGGCTAATTTTAGTGTTTTTAGTAGAGACGGGGTTTCACCATGTTGGCCAGGCTGGTCTTCAACTCCTGACCTCAGGTGATCTGCCTGCCTTGGCCTCCCAAAGTGCTGAGATTACAGGCAGTGGCCCTTTACAGGTTTTCTAATTCAATTTGTGACACAATCCTCTGACTTGTTTTGCAGATGAGAGAACCAAAACGGTGGCTTGCAACTGTAATGCTAGCACGTTGGGAGGCCGAGGTGGGCAGATCACCTGAGGTCAGGAGTTTGAGACTAGCCTGGCCAACATGGCGAAATCCTGTCTCTACTAAAAATACAAAAATTAGCTGGGCATGGTGGCACATACCTGTAAACCTAGCTACTCAAGAGGCTGAGGCAGGAGAATTGCATGAACCTGGGAGGTGAAGGTTACAGTGAGCTGAGATACTGCCATTGCACTCCAGCCTGGGGGGACAAGAGTGAAACTCCATCTCAAAAAAAAAAAAAAAAAAGTGTATAGGAGGCAAATTATCTGGAAGACTATAGTGGTCATGAATTTACAGATGTTAGTTTTTATGTGGCTCTCTAAGAATTAGTCTCTGTGTTGGCTCGACTGTTTATCCCCTTCAAAAATCATGTTGAAATTTAATTGTCATTTTAACAGTATTAAGAGGTGGGGCCTTTAAGAAGTAACTAGGCCATGAGGGCTCCACTCTCTTGAGTGGGATTGGTGCTGTTATAAAAAAATGTGTTTGGGCTTTGCCCAGTGGCTCACATCCGTAATCCCAGAACTTTGGGAGGCTGAGGCAGATGGATCACCTGACATCAGGAGTTCGAGACCAGCCTGGCCAACATGGTGAAACCTTGTCTCTACTGAAAATAGAAAAATTAGCCAGGTGTGGTGGCAGGTGCCTGTAATCCCAGCTACTCCGGAGGCTGAGGCAAAAGAATTGCTTGACCCCAGGAGGCAGAGGTTGCAGTGAGCTGAGAGCGTGCCACTGCACTCCAGCCTGAGCAACAGAGCAAGACTCTGTCTCAAAAAAAAAAAAAAAAAAAAAAAAAAACCCAAAAAACGGATGAGTTTGGCCCTCTCTTGCTGTCTTACCGTCAGCCATGACATGATGTAGCAAGAAGGCCTTCACTGAATACCAACTCCTTGATCTTGGACTCCTCAGCCTCTAGAACTGTAAGCCAATAAGTTTCTGTTCACTATAAATCACTCAGTCTGTGATATTCTATTACGGTAGCAAAAAGTGGACTAAGATAGTCTTTCTCAGCAAAACAGTCCAATAGCCACATGCTTTCCAATTCATAGATAAACTTTTAATAAACCTCAAGCTCTAAAGACATGGCTGACACTCATTCCATATGAATCCCACTACTCACAGGCTTTTCCACATCCCTAAGGAAATTATTTCAGAACTGTACATTTTGAAAATTATTACTGTTCTGAAATAGTGTTTTTCTTTCTCAGGCAAGCAAAGGTCAGCCTCCTACTTAGAATCCATATTAACTCCACAAGTATAAGTGATTATATTTCTCACTAAAATTTGATGCTTTTCTTATTTTAAAAAAAATCTTGTTGGAACTAGCACTTTCAGATTTGCCTGGATGTTTAATTCATACCGCCTTATTAACAGAAATAGAATTTTTAATGGGGCTTTAATTGCCCTAAATAAGCTAAAATTGATATCAGATCCTGCTCTAGTCCACTATTTTTGAAGAAAATTCTACTTTTCTCAAACCCTTTTCTCTCTGCCCACCCACAAGAGATGAGAGTTATTTCCTGTCCCTCTCCTCCCATGCAGAAACCCCTTCAGTCTGTCAGTGGCCCAGAGCTCTTAACTCTGTGTCTGCCCACACATTCCCCGAGCCAGAAGTACTTTCCTCATTCTTCTCTGCCTAGTCAAAGACTCCCTATTCTTCCTTTCATGAAATGAGAAATAGCTTTCCAATAATTAGAAATGCCAAAGATTGGAACATACTGCTTTGTACGGTAATGTGCTCATGTTGTTGGAGGTATTCAGAGAAAGCTCAGTGAGATTTTTGCAAAGCTCTCTACCTCTGTATACTGTTAGGCTGATCCCTTTAATTCTGAAGGCCAATAATTCTATAATACCAAATTCTCCCACTCTATGAGTCTGTTTCAATTTTCCTTTTCCTCATCTTGTTTTGTCATTGAATCACATACTGAATATCTGTGACTTCTCTACCTATTTCTTATAGTGTCGTTTTCAACGTTTGTCCCAAAATGCTACAATGAAAATATTTCATTAACCCTCAAACACGGACTGGTTGTGTTCCTGCAGTAGTTTAATGAATATTTGGAAATATTAAAACATTTCTTCAACCAATAGTTATTATCTGCTGTGTGCCAGATATTGTTATAGGTCCTGGGGATATAGTAGCAATAGGAATGATTTGATCTGGGTGTTTACGGAGTCCACGTTCCAGTGGGGAAGACCAAAGCAGTAAAAAGCAAATAAGATATTTTATGACAGTGATTTGTACAACAAAGACAACAAAACATACCAAAGTACTAGGACGGACGACAGATTTGGGGAAGACAGCTACTTCAGGAAGCATGGTTTGAGAAGAGCTCTCTCAGAGAAACAAGATCCGCATGTGAATAAGCCAGCTATGCAAAGATCTTGGAGAAGAGAGTTTTGGGCAGAAGGAAAGGCGGTGCTGAGAAGCACTTGCTGGGAAGACCCATATTCTGGAATGTAGTCATGGAGAAGGAAGTGACAGCAGCTTGAGATAAGAATCTGTTTGTCTTGTCACCTTCCTCCACTGCTGAAATTTTTAAAGACTTGTGCTCTTTTTGGATGTTTATACTTAGACCTAGTTTTAGACGCCTCAACTAGTACGCTTTCATTTTAACTAAAATTTTAGCATTATGCGTGGTTCCTCTCTCTCACACCCCACTTCCCTTTCATTGGGCAATTTTTTTTGACCCTACCTCCAAAATATCTTGAGAATCCAACCTCACAATAGTTTCCTACAAGGGACCTGCTTCTATTCTTGCCTCCTCTTCCCCCAGGGCTGTTTTCACTCATGGTCTATTCCAAACCCGTGGCTGCTAGAGTTTGGAATTTCTAAAATGCTAAGTCTGATCACATCCTTCTTTATTCCAACCCCTGCCGTAGCTTCACCATTTTGCTCCAAATTAAAGCCAAAGTTCTTAAAAAGTCCATCAGGGCCCTGTGTGATCTGACTACCTGTTCTCTCGGTGACCTCATGCTCTCATTCACTCTGTACCAGCCTCCTTTCTGCTCCTCAACACTACAGGTGTCTTCTTGCCTCAGGAGATTTGCCTTAGTTGTACCCTCTTCCTGGAATGCTCTTCCTCCAGACAGCTGTTCAGCTAACTTCCTCACCTCTTACAGGTCTTTGTTCAGATCACAAGTTCTCCCTGGGACCTGCCCAGTCCTCTCACTGATCCAGCCACCTGCCCCACCTCTCCCCCACACTCCTGATCTGCTTTATTCTGCTGTACTATTGTACTACTTTATTTTCATCAAAATACTTTACCACCTTCTATTACACAAATTAGCTTGTTCATATGTTACGTGTATTATATAAGCTCTCTTTCTCCCTACCAAAATGTAAACTCCACAAGACAGGGATCTTTGTCTATCATGTTAAGTGACATAGTTGAGTGCCCAGAATAGCGTCTGGCACGATAAAATTCTATTGAATGAAAGAATCAACCAGTTACGTAGAAAGTCCCCTAAAGGAAATTATTTCATAGTACAGACCTATACTTTTCCATTATTTCAGGCAAAACAGGATTTATACTTAAATGGGGCCTAATAACAATTCTGTAATGCCATTTGAAAATCACTCTATGGAACATTAAACTGTGGATGGAAACTTTGGACAGGTTCTCAAATGATGTCAGATCCAACCATTTGTGGGTAATTTCCGTAAAAAGTCTGAAGTGTTCACCAGGCTCAAAAAAGTGGAGGAGGGAGAGAAGAGGGAGAGAGGGGGAAAGGGGGGCAGTGAGAGAGGGTAAGAGAGACAGAGAGAGAGAGAGACAGTGAGGGACAGAGCGAGGGAGAGAGAAACAGCACCTGCTGGGGAGTGCTACAGCCTGAGTTCTGTGTCCCTCCAAAATACTTACGTTGAAACCTAACCCCCAAAGTGAGGGTATTAAGGGATGAAGCCCTTAAGAGATGACTAAGTCATGAGAGAATGGGATTAACACCTTTATGAAAGAGATTGAAGGAGTCCTTTTCCCTTCATGGCAGGTGCTACCTACGAGGACTGGGCCTTCCCCATACACCAAATCTGTGAGTGCCTTGTCTTGGACTTTCCAAGCACCAAAACTGTAAGCAATAAATTTCTGTTGTTGACAAATTGCCCAATCTAAGGTACTCTGTTGTATCAGCCTGAAAGGACTACACTGGGTGGCGAGGACAGAGACACACACAGAATCAGGTATTGGGGAGTCTACACACTATGGACTATTTCTACCACTAAAGTCCTGGGATCTAGTCTAAATGCCCCTCAGCTAGAAATCTGCTTAAGTTAATTTTCTCTTTTGGTTACAAATGCCCAATGGAAGGAAGTTAAACTTCATCTGAACATCCGCCCCACCCACCTCCTATCCCACCTCCCTGGAGGGGTCATGAGGGAGCAGGAGCAGGCACAGCTGTGAGCAATGCACGGGGCAGGTGTCAGACACTGACTGAGGGCTTTGCGGTGCCAGAGGGCAGCCTGAGATGGGGGGCAGTGGGCACCTGTCCATTATCAAAAGGGCATTTTTTTGTGACGAGAAAACTCTGTAATTTCAAAGGAAAAGAAAAGCAGAGCTATGTGCTGTCCTGTATAATTATAATGAAGGCCGAAAATACCGAATCATTTTCCAAGATGGGTTTGATGAAAAAATCATGAGTGCTGTTGTCTTACCGCCATGCAAGTACTGTGTTTTCTGGAACAGCAGTGATTTTTGTTTCATTTAGTATTTTCTATAAAAGTAAATACGTGAACATCCAAAAATGATGGTTTGGGCATAAATCAGTTTAGAAACCAGAAAAAAATTATTAGGGTCTATGTATGTCGTAACTTTTGTACCAGAAAATAATCACCATAAATGTGTTCAGCCTCCCAGTGTTCGGAAAGCAAAGAGTTTTTTGGGTTTCTTTGGTATGAATTTAAAAGGTAGTCTGAGTTTTTAGTGTAACCATCACCCAAATAATGTATATTGTACCCATTAAGTAATTTGTTTTTAATTTTAAGTTCTGGGATACATATGCAGAACATGCAGGTTTGTTACATAGGTATACATGTGCCATGGTGGTTTGCTGTACCTATCAACCTGTCATATTGGTGTTAAGCCCCTCATGCATTAGGTATTCCCGTTAAGTAATTTATCACTCATCCCTTCTCGCACCCTCCTCTTTGCCCCAGTCTCCAATGTTTATTATTATTCCACACTCTGTCCATGTGTACATATTATTTAGCTTCCACCTCTAAGTGAGAACATGTAGTATTTCCCTTTCTGTTTATTTCATCAAGATAGTCGCCTCCAGTTCCACCCATGTTTCTGTGAAAGACATGATTTCACTCTTTTTAAAGGCTGAACAGTATTCTATTGTGTATATACGTATACTCCATTTCCTTTATTCAATCATCCATTGATAGACACTTAGAGGTTGATTCCATATCTATGCTATTGTGAAATGTGCTACTATAAATATACAAGTACAGGTGTCTTTTTGATATAATGATCTCATTTCCTTTGCATAGGTACCCAGTAGTGGGAGTGCAGGATCAAATGGTAGTTCTCTGGGAAATTTCTATACAACTTTCCATAAAAGTTGTACTAATTTACATTTGCACAAACAGTACCTAAGTGTTAAAATGGGGAGAAAAAGCATTTTGTTACATATGTGCTGTCATTCACCTATTTATTTGTTCGTTGGGAATTGGCACCTGGTGGTTTCAGCTTCCATTTCTCTCTATATACGAGTCAGGGGCTCCATGTGGTCAAACTTTGCCTTACAGTTCGTTTCCAAGCTGCCCTATGACTAGTACAGTGCGACGTGCTAGAGCATGTTAAATAATGGAAGAAAGGAAAGAAGGAGGGAGGGAGGCCCTCATCATTCTATTACCAGATGCTACTGAAAGTTTTGTGCTCCCAGGACAGTTTGAAGCAGTTACTCAAGATGCAGTTAAATTTCTGTCCATAAAACACACAATAACAAGCAATCTAAACAGAAGCCTGGCTCAGAGGAAGTTTTTAATGCCCTAAAATTGCCTTCACTTTTACTCTT
Organism: Alouatta palliata; assembly: GCA_004027835.1. Taxonomy (NCBI): domain Eukaryota; kingdom Metazoa; phylum Chordata; class Mammalia; order Primates; family Atelidae; genus Alouatta; species Alouatta palliata. Next base: position 23,978 of record PVKV010008878.1, read on the forward strand.
CCCTTTGAAAGCATCAGCCCCACAAAGGAAGTACCAAGTAAGTGGCAATAAATTGGGCTACAGAACTGGGGACTATATGGAAAATATTTCAATCTCTGAAGAGCTATTTAGCATGAACACCATTTTAACAGCTATTCAGGGTTAAAATGTGTCTTATTTTCCACTGTTATGTTGCTGCTGTTATTGTCATTTCCCAGAGAAAATAACTGCCTTTTCCTAATGCCAGAGGATAAAAGTGAATGCCATTTTAATAAATGTAACAATTTTCTTTAAAGTGTGTGGCCCTCTTGTAAGTGCATCTAGTCAGTATTGCCAATGAATGCACAAGGAAGGAAATCGGTAACAAACAGGAAATCTGTAAAAAACAAATTTTCAAAAGACAGTAAACCTATAAAAATGTTATTTTCTCTTAGAATTAGTGTGCATTTTTATGCATATTTAGATGCTTTTAAAAGTCTATGTATGGTTAGCTTTTTAGTTATACATTTCAGAAAAACAAAAGTAATTTTTATCAAATTATCCAGCAAAGCATCATTAATTTGAACTTCATGAATTGGGAATTCATAAACAAATTCATTGAATTTAGCCAGAATATACTCTATACTGGCTATGAAACAATGGATGGCAAAACAAACTCAGACATAATGTAATAGTCGAGGAATGTTCCCTTATATAAGAAAAGCAAAGTTTTCACATTTTACTTAACATTATCTATCTGTACACAAAGTGATTATTTCAAATAAATCCAGTTAGTTTAGATAAATGCAATTTGAAAGCACGTACTTTGAATTTTTTTGTACATTAGCATTTTTCACATATTTATCAACAAATACTTTGTAATTACTCTGTTAACATGTATTTATTAAGTACTAACTATGTGCTAGGGATATTTCATTGAAAAATAAGCAAACAGGGCTCCTGCCTTCCAGGAACATTCTAGTAGGGAAAACAGATATGTAAATAAGCACACCATTACCCTGTATGCCCCCCCCACCATTTTAGCATAGATCTACATTACCAGAGAGGATATGGGGCATCCAAGTTGAGACCTAAATATAAACATTTGGGAATGAGCTTTGCAAGCAGCAAGAATAGAACTTGAAAAGTCCCCAAGATGGCAATGAGCCTGAGAGATTCAGAAAAGAGACAGAAGGCTGAAGTGGTCAACGTGAAGGAAATGACAGGGAGGATGCAATTGTCTCCTCGAAAGGAGACAAGTCCCAGGGCATCAGTAAACTAACAAAAGGAGCTTAGATTGTGTACTGCTTACAGGAGGAATCCTTTGGGGAAGGGCAGATGTGGTGCACTGTGGCAACGTAATCTGATTTGTATTTTAAAATGATCATTCTGGCTTCCCTATGGCACACAGAGAGAAGAGAAACAAGAGTGGAGAGAGGGTGACCACTGAAGGAGCTGCTGTGGGTTGTGCACAAGCCAGGGCAGTGGTGCAAAAAGTAGCCAGATTCAATACGTAGTCAGGAGGTAGAGCCAACAAAACATATGTATAGTGGAGACGTGAGCTATTAAAGGGGGGAAAAAATCAAAGATTTCGCTAAATTTTTGGCATGAACTAGGGGATGGTGGTGGCAATCATGCAATGGCTTGGAGAAGGAGCAGAATTGGGGTTTGAAAACAAAAGTTCTATTTTGTTCACGTTAGGCTTAATATTTCCACCAGACAAGGCAGGGAAGATACAGTGTAAGCAGTTACACACATGGATCTGGAACTCAGAGAAGAGACCTGCAGTCTTGGTTTAAATGTGAAGACCACAGCAAAGAGCTGCTGAAGGAAAGTAAGGGTATGGAGAAAGGTCTGACGACAGAAGTCAGGTGGAAGAGGCAGAGCTACAAAGCAGAAACCCTTCCTCAGTTCATTTCTCCCCTTCTTCCCAGCCTCAAGCCTCAGAAAGCTGAGCAAGTATCCAGCCTCTCTCAAGAGACACAGACACAAATCTCCTATGTCTTCTACTTGGGTGCATTTCAGTGAGTTCTCTCTATCCTTCACTCGCCTCTGTTCTGTTCCCAAATCCAACCCGCTCATTGTCTTGCGTATCCCCTGCCGCTTCCTTTTAGCATGCTTTTCTCATTCTCCTTTATTTGGAACCCCTTGACCTTCAAGGGAAATTCTGGAAATAGTGAATTATGCAGTGACTATGAGTGTAGGCTCTGTTAGACTTCCTGGGTTCAGATGACAGCTCTAACTCTTTAAGCCAGTTTCTTAACCTTCCTATGCCTCAGTTTCCTCATCTGATAAAGGGGATAATAACAGTAGCTTCCTTACTAGATTGTTGTGAGAATTAAGTGAATTAATAATGAAAAGTTCTTTAAGTGAGAACTAGCACAGAGTAGGCATTCAGTAAATATTAGTCTAAGTAGTCAAAGTGAGAGCTGGGCAATACTTAAAATTCTTTCTTTGCCTTACTCTACTCATCCCCAGTAACTACTTAATATTTCTCAGTACTTGGTCCTTGCCTTTCCTGATTTATATCAAGGAGAGACAAAACTCTTTCCAAGAGTGCAGATATTTTATTCCATGTATTCCTATAGATCTCTGTGTTAAAGAACTGAGACATACTAACTGGGTGAACTATATACCATGTTGAATATTATGTCCACTAACATTAGATTAAGTATACTACGAAGACACTTTATGCTGGGATATCATTTGCCACAGCTTAAAAAATTTTTAAATTTAACAGCCATACTGATTTAGCATAAAAGGCAAATATGACATGTGACATGGTAAAAAGCCCCATAAACCTGCATACCTCAACCATACCTTGGCTTTCTGTTGAAACTGCTCTCTATAACCCAAATGTGAATAAGTAATTAAGGACTGTAATTGCCACCCTACCCAGACAATGTGTAAACAAATGCTAATCTTGACTTCTGTGAATCACTTAAGTACCAATCAGAATGTCAAAAAGTCCCCTAGCCCTCGGAATGTCCGGAACCCCTCACCCCCACCCCTGCCCCTCACGCTCATCTCTGCCCTGAAGATGATTTACAAAATCCACTAGCCCTCGGAATGTCTGAAGCCCCTCACCCCCACTCCCGCCCCTCGCCTTCACTCCCAAGGTGATTTTTACGAGTATAAAAGTTCTTGACACCCTCCTTTCGGGGCCACGGGTTGGAGAGACGCGAGTCCTCCGTGGCCGCCGGCAATAAAGACCCTGCAATTTGGCACACTTTTGTCTTGATGTTGACTTTCTATGCTCGGGCCAGTGTAACAGACAAATCTTTAGGAGTGATTCTCAATAACTGAACATATACACAAGGAAAGAAGAAGTTATTTTATCAGGGCATTGTAGGGGACCAAAGGCCAAATGCATACCCACAGCAGGAAGCGATTTTACCAGTTCAAACAGCTCTGGGTTGGAAGTGTTTTCGTTTTTGTTTTTAATTCAAACTCTGTGACTGTCCAGGCATATTAACATCATTGAGTTTTAACTTTCAATAATCGAACATGAATACTGAAGTAGATGATCTTTCAGACTCCTTAACACTCACAATTCCCGGGTTACAATTGCCATGTATTTTACAGTAAGCCTTATTAGTGGTTTCACTGCTAAAGGAAGCTAAGACAGTCTTTCTAAAGGCATTTGTATATTGGGTTGCTACTCTTTCATTTCTTCATTAAACGAACATTTATGGAATATCTACCATGTATATATAATATAAGGTCTTGGGAAAGCAGAAAATATTTAAGACAATGTTACAATGTTCTGAGAAAAAGAATAAAGCACACCCATGTGATAGATGCATAGCAGTTCTGATTATGGCAGTTAAATATGCTTAGCTAAGGCTTGTTTACATTCAAAACACTCTTCTTTAAAAATACTTCCTTACAGATGTCTGTCCTAAACTCTGTATACTTAAAAACTCTTTGCACTGAAAAAATTATCTGATTAAGAAAAAAAATATCCTTCACCTTAACCCTGGTATAAAGGAATATTACTTGATGCCGGTAAGAATGAATTACCGAATGCTTGCAAAAAAAAAAAAAAAAAAAAAAACAGTCAAACAATTATGAAAGAACGACATACCCTAAGCATTTTATTTGATAAAAGTATTCTAACAATGTATCAGCTTTTTTTAAAAAAAAACTTTCAGTAGTAAAATTGAAATAAAAAATAAATCTCAAAAGTCCTTTGAAATCCAGCCAATACAGGGCAACCTAAATGTGTTCACCCAGTTCTTTATGCCTTTTAATTTTAGAAACACTTCACAATAATGTGGTAGGGAGGAAAAGTTCTGGTCAGGAAAATTCCTGCTGACCTTGAAGTTCTTTTGGCCTCTTCTGGTCTCATAAGGATTCCATCATTTTGTCTTCCCTAAAGAGTTACTAGGCAGTAACAGACTAGTCAATCTGGTCAAGCGTGCAAATCAGATGACACAAAATAATGCTAATGACATTTATTTCATTTATTATGTATCAAGCACTTTGCCTAAAAGCACATGCATATTTTACATGTATTTAATCTTCATTGCAAAACTAAGAGGGAAGTATTACTATCCCCATCTTACTGATGCAAGATTTGACAGCTTAGCGATGTTAAGTAATTCCTCAAAGTCACAAAGCTAGGAGGTTGCAGTTCTGGAACTTAACCTGCGGTGCGGTGTGCCCAGTAAAGCCCAATTCTGCAGCACTATAAATAGTCCTCACTGCAACTGTGCTCCTGCCTGGCAAAAGAGCAAGACTCCACCATAAAAAAAAAAAAAAAAAGAAAAGAAAAGAAAGTCCTCACTGCTGAAGAACATAGACACTGCAGAGAGAGAAAGTAAAAGCCAAATTAAGCAAATTTCGAAGAATTTGATCGGCATCAAGTCTGCTGGATTTAAATCCTCTTCTTATCATTATACTTTAATGTAACATTATCCCTTAGTTGATGCATTTGCTGAAGGAATGAAAACCATATTTTGCCTAAGACACAATACCTGCATCATCTCCTTAATTAATTGAGTGGTGCCTTCAAATAAAAACAAGAGTCAGCCAAAGTGAAGATGGCAAGTTTCAGTTAACAACCAAGCCATCCAAAGCAAAGTACCTGATCTGCTAAGTCATTAGTAGGCTTAATAAATACAGAGGCCACTCACAATGCAATCTGCAAAAAATTTCACAAACCTTTTACAACCCAACTCTTAGAGGCAGACAGAATAAAATGACAGACACAGGCAAAGTGCAGTTTCTTCTGGCTTGTAAATGTCTAAGTTTAGTTTTCAAATGAGCTGCTTTCCTCACTCTCTCCTGGATTCTCTCTCTCTGGACAACTGAGAACCCAAGGAAATGTTCACTCTGTTTAATTTAAAGTCATGGCTATCAATATGTTAAAATTATTCTTGGTTGATAACAAAACATAATTTGATATATATCACCTAACAGAAGTCATCACAGACATCAGAAAAGAAGTTGTTTATTCCCCACAAATCAAATATCTCAATGTACTATTTTTAAAGTAATCCATTCTTACAGACTCTGAGAATATATATCAATATGTATGCTACCTGAGAAGCTGGGGTAAATACAATAAACTTCTACATCTAAAATAACTACAATCTTCGAATAATGATTTCTTAAGCTAACTATGTCTCAATACAGCTTATAATTATACACATAATGACCAAAAGTATAGTTTAAATTCATGCTGGCCATACAATGAATCTGTTAAATTTTGTTTTGCTTATATTAATTTCAGATTGATTTTATATTACCACAGAAATATTGTGCGCTGTATTATAAAATGGCATTCTTAAATCAATAATCTTTATTCATCCTCACAAAATACAAGAGCGCTTCTTTTTCTTTTCCATTTATTATTATTATTATTATTAATTTTTATTGCATTTTAGGTTTTGGGGTACATATAAAGAACATGCAAAATTGTTGCATAGGTACACACATGGCAGTGTGATTTGCTGCCTTCCTCCCCATCACCCATATCTGGCATTTCTCCCCATGCTATCTCTCCCGAACTCCCCACCCCTCGGCTGGCCCTCCCGTATTTCCCCCTGACAGACCCCAGTATGTGATGCTCCCCTCCCTGTGTCCATGTGTTCTCATTGTTCAACACCTGCCTATGAGTGAGAACGTGCGGTGTTTGATTTTCTGTTCTTGTGTCAGTTTGCTGAGAATGATGGTTTCCAGGTTCATCCATGTCCCTACAAAGGATGCGAACTCATTGTTTTTGATGGCTGCATAATATTCCATGGTGTATATGTGCCACATTTTCCCTGTCCAGTCTATCATCGATGGGCATTTGGGTTGGTTCCAGGTCTCTGCTATGGTAAACTGTGCTGCAATGAACATTCGTGTGTATGTGTCCTTATAACAGAATGATTTATAATCCTTTGGATATATACCCAGTAATGGGATTGCTGGGTCAAATGGAATTTCTATTTCTAGGTCCTTGAGGAATCGCCACACTGTTTTCCACAATGGTTGAACTAATTTACACTCCCACCAACAGTGTAAAAGTGTTCCTATTTCTCCACATCCCCTCCAGCATCTGTTGTCGCCAGATTTTTTAATGATCGCCATTCTAACTGGCGTGAGGTGGTATCTCAATGTAGTTTTGATTTGCATTTCTCTAATGACCAGTGATGATGAGCATTTTTACACGTTTGTTGGCCTCATGTATGTCTTCGTTTATAAAGTGTCTGTTCATATCTTTCGCCCACTTTTAAATGGGTTCATTTGTTTTTTTCTTGTAAATCTGTTTTAGTTCTTTGTAGATTCTGGATATCAGCCCTTTGTCAGATGGGTAGACTGCAAAAATTTTTTCCCATTCTGTTGGTTGCTGATTCACTCTAATGACTGTTTCTTTTGACATGTAGAAGCTGTGGAGTTTGATTAGGTCCCATTTGTCTATTTTGGCTTTTGTTGCCAATGCTTTTGGTGTTTTGGTCATGAAGTCCTTGCCTACGCCTATGTCCTGAATGTTTTTGCCTAGATTTTCTTCTAGGGTTTTAATGGTGTTAGGTCTTATGTTTAAGTCTTTAATCTATCTGGAGTTAATTTTAGTGTAAGGTGTCAGGAAGGGGTCCAGTTTCTGCTTTCTGCACATGGCCAGCCAGTTTTCCCAACACCATTTATTAAACAGGGAATCCTTTCCCCATTGCTTGTTTTCGTCAGGTCTGTCAATGAGTGCTTCTTTAACTTTCAAAGCAGATAAAATTGAAAATCTTTAAATTTTCATGTTACTTATCCCTTTTCAGTGCATGGTCATTTCAACTGTTTAGAGAAAACTTTAAATTATAAGTGAAAAAAATATATATAAATAAAAAGTGAAGAATAGAATAGACTATTATATCCATGTCCCATGGGGAAAGAACTGTGATTTATTCATGTTTGTAAGCCCAAGTCTGACACCAATATTTTACCCCAAAGAGTCGCTTAACTAAGGTTCATGCTTCTTAGACATAAAAATACTACCTTTGAGTATTTTAAGAGTTAAAAATATCTTTGTCAAATTCAAGACTAGGAGAGCTAAAAGAAAATACAAGCAGTTGACTTTATGGAATAAATACAATTGTGAATAAAGTAGAAGTGCAAATAACAACAAAAACATTCCCCTTTAGAACACATTAAGGTTATTTTTTAAAAGTCTACCTGGTCCCACATGGTTTGAGTGAGACATTCTAATTAAAAATAATAATAATTAAATGATGTTTTAATACACTTGGGAAAATTCCATTCTAATAAGATATCTCAGGGCTTGCTGGGTGGAGGGAGGCTGGCCAGAGGAGTGCCTCTGCTTGTATTTCTTTAATTAATAATTAACATTATTCTATCCTGGCTCCTCAGGGAGTACATAGCTATAGGGAGCATTACCACTGTAGGAAAAGAATTATGAATCTATTTCCCCCTTGAGAAAGGACAAAGTCCTGCAAGATTTTAAACAATGCAAGAAATGGAGGGTCTGCTAAGAGAACTGTCTATAGATGCACCCTTCTCCCCTCTGCTGGCAGCTCAGATTTCTGTCATTAGCACCAATGACCCAACTGGGGCTTCCATTTGAGGCTACTGGCTTAGCAGATTTACTGAGAAAGGCTTCTTAAATCATCACGTTATACACAGGACAAGATGAATTGTTTTTAATTTGCAATTTATTCCTAAGACGTACCCAGGAACATTAAGATGGAATAAAGCAATAGGCCCATGGCCTCTGTAAATTCAAATCCATGAAAAATGATGGATACCTCTTACATTTACAAATGTATATATCTTTCCATAAATGACCATTTTAATGAACTGATCTATAGACAGATTAATCTTCTTAGTCTAAATAACAATCCATTTGAAATGTATTCTCCTATTTGCTCTCTATGTGCGGGTGACTGAGAAGTCCATCTATCAACAAGAGACACCAACTTCTCATATCCTATCATTGCTATCAAGCTAAGAATTTAGTTCCTAATACATATGGAGAAAAATGAATTGCTTGAAAGGGGTACACATAATAAGTCTGAAGCTACAGCTCCTCAATCCTGTTCTAATAAGATTCAATCAGCCTTCTATATACAGGCTTAGAAAAACACTTGCTTTATGATAACTAACATGATTGTATATTTGATAAGTTTGTAGGGAGGATTCAGAAGCTCAGCCAAATAATCCACATAAGCTTAGAGAAGGTTCTTCCCCATCAAGAAGCATCAAAAAGGGGGGCATCTGGAACTTTCTCAAACCCACAGGGTCAGAAACTTTCTATCATTATCTTCTGTTCACTCAATGGAGTAGCACCAAACTTACCCTGAACACAAAATCTCCCTGGAGCACTAACCCAGTCACCCTCACATTGGTTAGATTCAGCCCCCATTTCCTACATCTTCAGAAGCTAAATTCTGTCTTGCTATTCAGTATCTCTGCACCTGAGGTCTAAGCTGACTGCCTAGACACTTTGTGTGTGGTGTCCAGTGAATTACCCAGTCAATTTCCAAGACATTACACAGGGTCCTGCTGGTCTGTGAAGCTTGGATCTTTTACTTAACGTCAACTGCTGATACTCAAAAATCAGAGGTCTCTCTTGAGATGCATGTACCAGCTGTACATGCATAAAATGCAGTTTTACTTGGTATCAGTTCCTTATACATTCAGCATCATTGTGATATCAGCTATAACCATTGTTTGTTTATTCTATTGTCTTTTCTATATGTTATATTCTACTTTTATCGGCATCTAAAAACAGTGTGAAATATTTATTTAATGCAAAACAGCATTTACCAGGAGTTAATGAATTCTTTTTGAAATTTGTTCTGGCGCTTAAGAGCTACCCTGTCTTTCACAAGAACAGAAAATCAAACACCACATGTTCTCACTCATAGGCAGGTGTTGAACAATGAGAACACATGGACACAGGGAGGGGAGCATCACACACCAGGGTCTGTAGTGGGGGAACTAGGGGAGGGACAGCAGGGGCGGGGAGTTGGGGAGGGATAACATGGGGAGAAATGCCAGATATAGCTGATGGGGATGGAGGCAGCAAACCACATTGCCATGTATGTACCTATGCAACAATCTTGCATGTTCGTCACATGTACCCCAAAACCTAAAACACACACACACACACACACACACAAAAATATATATAACGAGTTACCCTGTCTTTGTAAATATTCCGTTTATGCTACTTTAAGAACGAGCAGCTCCTTGAAAACAATCATTTTGGTGTAGACTAGCAGTTAGAAGCATGGATGTGAGAGCTAGGCTGCCGGGTTTGAATCCTGGTTCTAGTACCTACTCTGTGACATTATCAAACTCCTGTGTCTCAGTTTTCCCATTTGAAAAATGGGTTAATAATGGTACCTACCCCATAAGGTTGTTGTACAGATTGACTTGTTATGTGTAAATCACCAAAGACAGGTCCTGGCATGTAGCTCCTTCTAGCTAGTTATTATTATCTGCCTCCATTCTAGTGCTAACTACAGTTTTGATATCACCCCCTACTCCCCTCCCCCACATGTTTCTGGCTTTCTCTAGTAGAGTTGGTTGCTTGCTTTACTCTACTCCTGCTCCAGCACCATGATGGCAGATCTAGGACTACGCTCATCACTGGTACAAAATCTTCTACCCATGGCAGCCCACACAGTCTTCAGACTAGCTTCCTGTCCTTGGCTTTCATGGGCTGCTGTGACGCTCAGCCATCTATACTTAACACCAGCAAGAAAGGGTAGTTTTCAATGAATGCACTGACTACTGCATAGAGCATTAAACATAAGCATTGGGAATCTGAAATGGGAGTGAAAACCAGATAAATACAAATTAATAAGAAGATTCAAAGGGAAGTGAATGCCTTATGTTTTGGAGTACCACTGAATAAATGACTGTGCACACAAAATTTGTTCAATTCGTATTAGTCAACTAATTACACTCTAGCTGTTAATAAACATTTAAATTCGGCCAAAAAGGTCATCAATAAACAGTATATTCATCTATGCAATAAATATTTGAATGTTCCAGATGTTGAAATATAATGGAGAATAAAAAATAGATAGTAATAGATAGGAAATAAGAAAATAAACAAAAATATTTGTAAACGTGTTACGTGCACTCAAGGAATGACTGGATGGTCAGGGTAAGACTCGCTGAGAAATGACAATTCAAATTGTTAACTAATGCATGAATGAAAACCAGCTGTGGTTAGAGGATGAGCATTCTAGACTGATGGGACAGCTCATGCACAGGCTCTGCAATGGGGATGAGCTTAGCACGATGGAGGAACTGAAAGACGGCTTTACTCATTACGGTCTAGCCTATGAAACAAGCAGGGAAAAGGTCACACAGAGTGTTATACGCTATGCAATAGAAGAACAGCAAAATATTTTTTAAATAACACAATGAGAAAGAAGAGTGTTAAGCATTAAGTTTTATATCTGTCTCAAACCAGCTGGGTGATCAGGATATGTGATTCCATCTCGCTCTAAATTCTATTAAGTATCTGTAGGAAGTGATGTATTGATAGGCACAGATAAGACAAATAATATTGGCTTTAACATCTTGGACTATACAAAAGTGCTAAAAAAAAAGTGTTTGAGTAGATGAAATGCATCACAGATGTCAGCCTTTACTACAAGAATAAAGAAGATGGGTTGGATTTTGGAAAATTTGTGGCAATCTGGTTAGTCAAAGAGAGAGTGACGTGATCACAGGTAATCCCTCAACTTCATACATAAAAGCTCCACTTGAGAATAGAGGTGGTGTGAATAGAGAAAATGGGAACTGGAGATTATTACATAGCAATAGGCAAGCAGTTTTGTGAACAACTTAAGATTTTAAAAAATTATTTTCATTCCTTTTCCCCAACTAAAATGGAGATTTCTAAAAGTTTAAACTCCAAAGAATTGTTCAAGGGCAACGATCAAAATAATCCATAGGGGAGCTCTGAAATAAGCACCCTTTTCCAGTCCCTTCTGAAAAACTCATTTCCAATTATGAATACAATTCTAATATTTCAGGTAAAATTTCCTCTTTATGAGGAAAAAGAAGAGTCTAGGGACAGATGAATTGAGTTGTCTGGCTAAGTATTTAATTTTCCACTTAGCTTTGCAAGACAAGAGAGACAGCCTTAGTTCATACATTAATATTTATGAAAAATGCTGTAATGTTTCATTTGGAGAGAAGATCTCGGAGAAATGCTATACTGGCAATGCCAATGTAGACTTTTGGATCATTCCATACAAGTGTAGGCATGTTCCTTAATACAGAAAGTAAACCTCCAATTAACACAAAATTTATTTTGTGAAAATATATTTCCAGATAAATTGCCTAAATGGATGGCAAGGAAATCAGAGTAACTATACATTTTCATTAAAGTTTGCTTCTTGAAAGAAAAATCTAAAATAATTGGTGCCTTCAAGTCTTAACTGAATTGACTTGGCTATGAGAAATACAGGCTTTTAATGATAAGAAAAATCTTCCATTTTGCCATCTTCCATTTACAGGTGCATCTCTTATAACATGAGATAACCTTAGTTAATTTCCCAATATTTGAAGCTAAAATTTGCCCTCTAAATAGAAAGTCCACTTTAACAGAAAATAGAAGAAAAATCACAGCTCTGGTTTAGGGATTTTTTTCTAGCCATGTACGACAAGACACATAAAAAGAAAAGGACATTTAAAAAATCTCTGTGGCAACTATTGTTAATACTTGCAATTCAATGAATGTCAGTGATGCCTATTGACCATAAAAAAGTGACATGTTGCCATTTTGTGGCACAGAAGTGGGAAGCTTCAACCACACATTTATTCGGCAAATGCTTATGGGCAGTCAACTATGTGTCTGTACAAAAATAAAAATTCTTAAGAGTATATTTAAGAGAACATTCCCTTACTAAATAATTTCTCAACACTTTTTGCTTTATCCTCACAATAGTTATTGTCTCTATTCAACTGAAAGGGCAGATGGGATCTAGCTAAGTGAAGTGAGTTTTTTCAAGTACTAAGATCATGTCTACACCAGTAAACCACTTCAATGGCTTCCAAAGAATTGACCACTGAGCTTCAGAAATAACCTCTGAATTTTGTGAATAACAAAGTTAAAAATAAATTCAGGTAAATCACTGGACTGATCTTCCTACGCACTTAACAGGACCAAAGTTCCTTTGTGTGGGTCCTCAAACCCAGTGTAAAACAGAACATTCTGAGGTTTTGTCTAAATTTATAAGAGAAAAAATAGGATCTAAGAGAGATATAAATTGGTTTTCCACTGATATGAAAGAATAGCTTATAGGAGAATTATATAAGCCAACCGTGTCCTGACAGATTAATGGTGAAAAGCTGTCCAAACCAAATTTGTTGCTGGGGCAGTTCTTTGGATGATTCCAAATTAAAAGTGCCAACATTTTATTTGAAATGTATAATCTCAGCTGTTAACTAACCCAAATCTCTATTTAAGTTATTTTAACAAATATGTCTCAGGGATAACCTTGACATTATGTTTCTTACCAACATTCTATCTGAATCCAGGTGTCCCAACACCAAGCTGATCCCCGAGTCTAGCTGGCCTACAGAATTACACCAAGCTGGGAAAATTCTGACTTCGAACTAAGCAGAGAAGTTGGGATTAGTTGTTCTCTCAGTTATTCTAGTTACATACATTCATTCTCACAGGTCCTACACACCTACTTCCTGCCCCCAAGGGGGAATTCTCACTGTTATCCATAATACAAAATTCACTGCCTAGCACATGGCAGAGTCTCAAATACATTTTATTTGAGGAGGTTTGATTTGCTTGTGTGTGTTCATCCATGTAAACACCATTCTTTTGCAAAATTTACAAATTCCACCTATCTTTCAAGAGCTGGCCTTTACAGCCTTCTATTTTGGCAGAGCCCTCACTGACCCTGCCCGTAAGGGTCAGTCCCATCTCTGAATTTATACTATACCTTCCCTCAACTCAATGGAATACCATACAGATTAACACTGAATCCCATTCCAATTGATTCCATATGCTGGTCTTACTCAGTTACAGGCATTCCTTGAGGGCCATCTGGTTGATATCCAACAGTGTCTGGCACAATATTACACTCATCGTATAAACTGCATAAGTACTTGCTATTTGAGTAAATATCTTCAGTCTCAAAATCATAACCATAACTTGATTCAACCACTAAAAAAGTCACTTTTATTTGCACCAAGTTTATTTTATAAAATCTTCCCATTCCCAAAAGACAGGTGGGGGGATGGAGGAGCAAGCTGTTCTTCGGTTATTTATGCAAAATGAGGTCTGACAAAACAATTAGTATTTTTTTTTTCCTACTCTTGATAACAAAATGTTCAAACAGATTACATATAAGGAATTACCTCAGTCAACTTCATGGGAGGTGAAGTGAGATGGGCAGAACTCCAAAAGTTTATTTGTAAATGAGTTGTTTGGAAAGAGGAAAACACATTCCCAGTGGCAGAAATAATGCTCTATGTGGAGGTTAGTTTTCCAGAAGCCTATGGCAGATGAAGTAAAGGGGGATGGGAGAAAGAGAAGTTCTTTTAGTAAGAGAACAGAAGCAGATATGGGGAGGCTGACTTTAAGACCAACACCAAGGCTCTGAGAGGGGAAGGAGGAACAATTACAGACACTATCCACACCCTTTCCTCTAAGTGATGATCTGGGAACCAGGGACCAGTGCTCCAGTGCTGGGAGACAGGAAACTCCAAACAGCAGCAGGGCCTATACTATAACTCTTAAGAGGAAAGGGAGAAGGAACTACCAAGTTAAAGTTGTAGGAGGGGAAGGAACCATCTGTAGACAACCAACTGAACAGATCATTAGTATATCAACAGCCTCATAAATGCATGAGTATGCTCAAACGGCAGGCATCTGAAAAATCAGTGAGTCCAGTCTTTTCCAGGCTATATTCCTTCCAATTCCAGAATCCCTCACCAAATCAACAGCTGTATCAGGGGAAGAAATATTCCATGGTCAATCAGTTTCAGAATTACTAGACTAAATAAAATCATAGTGCATCACTGGCTACTTTAAGATAATAATGAGCATTATAAATCTTGGCAATGTTGGGGGAACATATACTATGCAGCACTTCTGAAACGATTTTAACACAAAATGCTTTTGGGAAGGGCAAACTCTATGCAGGTCATAGGTTGCAAAATGCACATCAACCCACTCTTCTCATTCTACATATGAGGAAACTGAGGCCTAGAGAAGCAAAAAAAAAAAAAAAAAAATCCTAAAGATTGCAGCCTTAGTATGTGGAAGAACTAGAAACCAGAAGTCAAAACTTTCCACTCTACGTCAGTACTATCTTTTCTACACCAACACACATCTGATTCCAGCACTGACCACAGGTTTACTTCTGCTAGACAGCTATGCCTTGGCTCTGTCTTCTCTCCTGACAATGTTGAGGCTGTTTCTGCCCTCCCCCTATGGCTAAGTGCCTGAGCTCATTCAAGACTGCCCTGACTCCTGTTCCTGGTCTATTCCACTTCATATTAGACCCAATCTCAACTCCTAGCTCACCTGGTCTCTGCAGATTACCTGCTTCCAGAATCCCCATGACCACATGGCGGTTCACCAGCCAAAACTTCACCTATTGCCCTTAATGGACCTCCTCAATGCTAACTACCTTCTTGCAACAACACTGTCTCCTGATATCACATGTTCCCTGAACAGACCCAGTCCTGACTATCTGACTTGAATGCCTCTTATAGCTTCTCCTGAGTCCAACCAAAGTCCCAGCTCCCTGTGAATACCTGGTACTCCCATCCCACCCCTGTTCCTTCTGCTGTCCACTGAGCTATTTGTCGCCACAGACAACATCATGTTCCAGTGCCTGTAGGACAACCTTATGCCACAGCAAGTATCCATGGCAACCAGATGGAGCTGGCAAATAGAAGTAAGGTCCCTTGGAATTCCCCAAAGTTAGCTTAGCCAATAGGTGATTTATTAGAGCAGTGAACGTTTGGCAACATTGAGTGTACAAAGCTCCAAATACTCTTTGTTGCACCATGGTCTGCTCTGCAATGACATGGCTTACAGCAAAGGCCTGGAAAAAGAGAGGGAAGTCCCAGGCTTGACTGGCCTAAAGCAAAAATACTGCTCAGAGACCGAAACAAATGAAGGTAGGATGCAAATCAAGGTATCAGTTCTCCTTATTCCCACTTCAGATTCAATTAAATTTACTGAGGGCCTACAATATGCCATGTACTATAAAGAAATAGTTAATATTTCTTTATGATTATAAATATTATTAATATTTATGATTATAAAGAAATATTGCACACATGAGATTTGCAGGCTAGTTGGGAAAATAAAACTGAAATGTATAAAAAGATAAATATTAAAGACTATTAAGATAAAAATAGAAGACAGAGTTATAACAAAAAGAACATGATTAGTTGCCAACTGGATTGTACAAACAGTATCCGACATGAATGTTCAGGACAATATAATTCTTCATCTATAAACATAATAAAAGACTTTCAGGATGCAAATGGCAACAAGTTCATCTAATGCATCATCTATCCTTCCATAAAGTGAGCATGTTAAAACCTAACAAATGTGAGAATTAAATAAGACAATGTACATAGAAGCATTTTAGAAACATAAAGTGCTCTCTACATAGTTATCCTGCTTTTGTATGTCAGTATTATAGACTAACAAGTCTATTCTTGATATACAAAACTAGAAGTATTATATCAAATCAGTTTTAAGATTTGTAAATGGTAAGATTTTCAAAATCAGAGATCGATTTACTTAGCACATTGTAGCCACTGAATAACTATCAAATAAATGAGTGTTAACATAAAAGTGCTGCACAGAAAGTACTTCCTTTTTGCCAAGTTAAAATCCTTAAAAATCATTTTATAAAGTAGATACTCAAAAAGCAAATCATGTTTTTCTACTGGGACTGTACTGTAATTGGGTGTTTGTTTCTGACCAAGGATTTGATATTACAGCTGTCACAGATATGATCTATAATGTCATAAAAGCAAAAATAAAATCATCATAAATCTTCATAATCATGTAAAATAGTAAAGTTATTCTTCAAAACCTGTATTTATGGCCATCATGCATGGTACGTACTGATTATTTAAAGGGCCCTAATGCATCATAAATTGTGACTACATCACAAAATACAACTTTACTACATTATACATTCAAACCTAAACTACCGGAGTCACTATAATAAACATTAAACACTTAATTATTAAAGATTTCTTGCATTTTTAGCACTGTCTCCAAGTGTTCAAACACAGTCCAAGAAATTCTGATTTAGGATACACTTTCTTCTGATAAATTTAGAGTGCAAACAGGTACTCTAAATCATTTCATAAACTGAGAGGTGCCCTCAGGGTGCTTGATAGATGTTTGCTATTATTAATGATAGTGACAGTCATGTTCCTATACCTCAAAAATTAGTCTGCAAGTCACCATTTACTCAATGCTTCTCTTCATTTTTTTCCTAGCCCTTGCTTCATTCAAAGACAGAAAAGCAGATATTCGCTATCACAGCCAAGCGGTGCCTCCCGGAAGCAAGTGCCCTTGACCCTCCTTATCTACTGCAGCCTGCAGTTTATCTGGACTTCCAAGTACAGCTGGTCTCCTCAAACTTTAATATGCATTCAAATCACCTGTGGATCTTGTTAAACTGTAATGTAGGTTCAGTAGGTCTGTGCTGGGATCTAACTCCTGCTGCTGCTGTTCCATGGATAACCCTTTGAGAAGCAGAAATAGAGCACTATAAAAGCCTGAATCCCTGCACCAATGGTGAGACTTGAGCAAGTTACACAGCCTTTAGAGCAGGTTTTACATCTGCAAAATGGAAATTATATTGCTACATTTGGGAGAATTATTATTAACATAAATTAAACTCATAGAAAAGCTCTTAGCACAGTGCCTGAACACATGGTTAGATTCTAACTAAATGTTAGTTACTTTCTCTTCATTGCAAAGTCATTAAAAACAACAACGATTAACAGATCATTAGCTTCAGCTTTTAAAAGCAGTCTCAAAACAACTCTCACCAGAATAGCTAAAAGCCAGCAAAAGCCAAAATCCTATGTTTCAGCATTGATGGAAACTGTCAAATAAACAGGTTAAGGCATCGAGACCCGAGGAATGGTATGAATTATGCAGTGTTAATGAGGACAGGAGGGAAATAGGAAGCAGCGGAAGAGGAAAGCTTCTCCAAATAACTGACTATAGAATTCAAGACATTAAAGTGTGTGTATTTCCCTCTCTCTCAGCCTTATCACCAGGGAACCAAGAATTCTAAAGAACTTTTAAAACTGGAACAAAATAAGAATCAAAATCACTACTTCTAGTTTATGTTGTAAGTCAAAATACCAGCATGAACGAATAATATATCCATGGAAAGGTCAAAGGACACTGTCGTTGAACTAATGGAAAATGTGAATGTCAAAAGTCATGTTATGTATTTTCTCCTCAAAAGTCACCAGTATTGCAAGGATCAAGAGTTCCTTGATGGTCTGAATTTAAAAGAGACAAATGGGCTCAAGTTCTGGGAAGAATAGGATTTTAGCAGTCTTCATGGTTTCTGTCACTTCAGATCTACCAAACTGAAGTGGAAAATCAGATGGAACTACTCCTCTTTCCTGAAAAGCACATGCAGCTGTCCATATAACCTTGCTTCCATCTAGCATCCTGAAAGAATTCTGGGTACTTTTTTTTCTTAACAGTACAGAGTGCTGTAGGCCTTATATAGTTAGATGTCAGGGGAACAGCACTGACAACAGAAATTCCATTTTTCTTTTGTCATCTTTGGGGCACATTCTTAAATGGGCATTCTCAAATGCTGAAGTAGATCAAATTTTTTGTTGTTGTTTGCTTGACTGGTCTGGTCTGGACTGACTTGGTTCATAATATATAATCATCATTGTGGTACAAGTTTGCTTAGGCCGTGTTATAAGTTGGAATGGAGGAAAGCCACTTTGTCTAAAGACATTATTTTGAAATGTCTTTCATATCCAAGATAAACACTGGGATTTCTTATTGCTGCTAGTAGCTGCAATTGACAGGACTGAGTACCAGAAAATTAAATTCCTGCAAGAATATAAGCTAACCTCCTCAGTATCCTGAGCTGGTCCTAGTCAGTCAGAAACTGTCCTATACTGGGGGACAGCTCTCCCACCTAGACTTCCCCCTCGTCAAAATAAGCCAGCATTCCCTCAGGTGCGTCGGGGAACATGGTCATGACATTTTACCTATGGTATATCCCTGTCTCACTGCAAACTCTAAGTGTGGGTTAAACAGTGGTTAAAAATGAAGACAGAAAATGGCTCTACCCCTGTCACAACTGGGATGAGACCCGGAGAAAGTAATTTATTTAGATATTTCGCTCCTCACATCTCATATGAAACAAACAGGTAAAAGGTGATGTGAATAGTATGATTCCTCTAGGGCCTTGTGCAAATACATAAAGGGCAAAGAACAGAAGAATAAGGAAAAATAATATTTTTCTCTCTTGGGCAAAGTGCACACTGTATTATAATCACTTAAGATGCAGCCATAAAAAGTCTGCACATGAAGCTGACATTCACCAACTATGCTGTGATGCAGCCAACCTCAAACCCCACTGCCAAACCCCAGAGCATTCTCAAAAGCATTCAACTGTTTAGCACGCATCCTTTTAGGTCCTCAGCACAATGCTTAAAGTCAATGACAACCTTTTACATTGGGATATACAGTAGCTTCTTTATTTGTTCAAACACCTTCCTAAAGCTGTTTTCTAAATGTGACTGTCCAAAGATGAATCATTACCAAGGAGATTCCTCTTCCCCAGTTCACTAATCTGTCCTAACTGCCCCAAACTTTATTTTAAAAATCACTTTTATTGTTCACCAAACACTAAACACAATCTTGTCTCATCTCACTTCAGGATCACCATTATTTTCTGAGCAATATCTTACGTTGTGACATTAAATAAACTACCACTATACCATAAAATATTTTAGAAACCTAGTCTGTAATGCCAACTAGGGTCTGTGAAGCTTTTATTATAATTAAGCTGGCAGTGTCATTTAATGTGCTGCAAGCTGAAGTCCATAAAACACATTTACAAAACTGCTACTATCTGTGTAGCTGCCTATTAGATTTAAGAGCTAGGTCTGATGTCAAGAAATCTAATTTGAACCATCACAGAAAGGTCTCATATCACAAATTGATTATTTTCTCCTTGAGCAAGAAATACCACTTTGAAATTTTACTCTATAGATGGTTACCCTTCTTAAGAGTTTAATTCTTTTTACATAGAAATAATGCCCATGTTCCCATATGACCTATATATATATCATATTTAACTCTCAGTACAGCAGAACTATCATATTAATAATGGCATTTTCTTATTATTCCTATAGAGAGCACAGTCCCAAGTCCCAATTGGGGAATTTTGAAAGCTGAGGAACCTACAGATTTCCCTTCCTCCAAAAGAGAGGCTTCTAGAAGAGCTGCCTCTCACTTTTCCCAGATCACCCTTGACAAAAGGTGAAACCCTCACCCTCTTTCCTCTTCATCCAACAGCGTGGAATTTACAAAGGCCAGGATTCAATCCTCAGCCTATGTGACTCCAAAGCCAATCACTTTCTCTCTATTACAGTGCAGAGATCAAATGAGACAGTGTATGCGGCAGACCTGCCGAAGTTGGGCCAGTGGACTTGCAACAAATATGAGTTTCCTTTCTTCCTCCTCATAAACAAATGTCATTCGGGATGAAGTTTCCTCTTAAATTTCAGGGAATGTCAGTATCAAGGAGAAACAATCTTTCAACAAACACTCAAGGTAGGTATTATTAGGTCCTATTTTTCAGTTGAGGAAAACCAAAGCTTATAGAAATTATGTTGTTTTCCATGTCTGCCTACATAGAAGGCAACAGAGCCAGATTTTGAACTTTAGTTCATCTGAATCTAAAAGAAAGCTCATCTTGCCACCTCCAACATTAAGTTGGTCTTTTAAGTTCAGCAGCTTCCTAAATAAAAACCACTTCCTCAAACGCACACTGAATGGGTCCAGACTACCTGGATAAATCTACTGATGAAAACTCCCCTAACACTGTCTTCCATTTCAGTCCAAGATAGTTTGAGTGGGAGGAAGGGAGGAGTTCTTTCTATAGAGGTACAGACACTCAAAGAGTGGGTTTCAGAACAGAAACATTTTGACAAACACGAAATGTCTTATTTGACCGAATGTCTGAAAATGGAGCACTATACTGGCTTCTCACAACTAGTTTGAGGGTGTATCAAGAGCTTCCTGAAATGGTTTGGTACTGTCAAACCACCAGCTCTCCAGGTATTCTCCTTAAAGGTTAACTCATGCTATCAGAGGAAAAATAGGATGATATTGGGGTAAATGAACTTCAGAATTAGAGTGACACATGTAAAACACACTTCCTAAAGACACTTAAGTGTTTACTGTTGATAATATGTCATCATGGCTGTGTTCAGAAAGGCCTTTGTTTCCCGCATTCTCACGCACAGCCTAGTCACTACACGGCAATAGACACTGCTCAAAGCACTCAGTCCTATCCATGTGTTATATCCACTTGTCCATACCCACCATCTTGTCTTGTTAAGTAAAACAACATAGCATGAAAAAAAGACATGAATATTAAAGCCATGGAGACATGCACTTTAATCCTGGTGCTGTCAATTTTCAGGTACATTATTTTGGGCATCTTTAATTTCCCTAAGCCTCAGTTTCCTCACCTGTAAAATAAAGATAAGAATACTTTGTAGAATTACCAGAAGGATAAGAAATAACCAAATTAAATAACTGGCACAAAATAAACATTCAGTCAATGATATGCTAATTATTACATCAATAAAGAAGCAAACCCAGTTTCCATGTGTCAGTCACTCAATATGCGAAAAAGGACCATTTACTCAACACCACTTATTAGTGCATTAAATTTCTACACTACCTCCAATCACTGGGTTAGGCACTAGAGTTACTCCTGTCAATGAAGGGAGACTCCAAGGAGCTTGACTTAAACAACCTGATTGCACTGGGACTTGAACAGGGTTTTTTTTTTTTTTTTTTAAGCATATATGATAATTTCTATACTCTAGAATTAATATATTTCATCCTGACAAACTTTATCATTTTTTTCTTGCTTTGCATACTTAAAACTAGGTAATCCCTCTAACTGATAAGATTATATTGTGCAAGAAAATAACAAATGAGTTCAAAAACAGTTTATTTATAAGAAACAATTTCTTTATAAAGGCTTGTATCTATTCAAAGCATAGGAACTAAATTATAATGATAATCCCCTAGACTCTTCTGATTTGGGCTGTAGTTCCTAAATTTTTATAAAATGCTTAACCTTGTCTCTATCTAAAATTGGTAGAGGATCACATAAATTTTGGATGAAGCAAAACTACTATTCTGAATTTTCAATCAATCATTTCAAAATAGGCTAAAATTTCCTGAACTAGAAAAAATGTCTTCCTAACATGGTAACAGCTAGAAAAAAAAAATTAACTCATATCAGACAATAACCTTATCAAGTCTGGCAGTATCCTTCTAGACTGTCTCATCCAGGAGGATAAGCACTGCATATTTCATGCTGCTGTAACTCAACTTCTAGCTTAGGCCTGGCACGTAGTAGGGGTTCAAAAAACAGCTATGGCCCAGCCAAGTGATGGAAAAGTTACTTGAAATTTTAGCATACCTAGAAGATCTCCAGTTACAAACAGTATGGGTTAACTGCATGAGGCTACTGTATGCAATAAACATCAGTAATAAAGCATTTGTAATTCATACTCATATGACATAACGACTTATACAACCATACATCCAAATGTCATTAATTGAGAAACCTCACATTTTTTCTGACATTTGGAAGTATGGTTGTATAAGTGGTTATACAATGTGAGTTAAAATATTTCTATAAAGCATTTTCAAGACAATTCAAAAATAGTTGTTGTTTAAAAAGATCTGGGCTGCGTGCGGTGGCTCACACCTGTAATCCCAGCACTTTGGGAGGCCGAGGTGGGCAGATCACCTGAGGCCTGGAGTTTGAGACCAGCCTGACCAACATGGTGAAACCCCATCTCTACTAAAAATACAAAATGTAGCTGAGCATGGTAGCAGGCGCTTGTAATCCCAGCTTCTTGGAGGCTGAGGCAGGAGGACTGCTTGAACCTGGGGGGGGGGGCAGAGGTTGCAGTGAGCTGAAATCGCACCACTGCACTCCAGCCTGGGTGACAGAGCGAGACTCTATCTCAAAAAAAAAAAAAAAAAAAAAGGATCTGATACATTGGAAGTCACACAGCATTTACAGTAAAAGAAGAGACAAGCACAACCTTCCTGTTATACTCATCACTGTAGTCGTTACACTTAGCACAGTTCTGGCACTTGGCAAGACTTAATACGATGTTTGTCAAGGCAATGATAGAAGGAAGAGAGCAAGAGACAACAGACTCACTTCTTGGAATGAATTTACAGTTCAATTAAAAAGAAATGTGTCACTCTTCAAATTGCCATTTTGGGTACCTAATGTCATTATCTGGGAACAGGAGGACTTGATTATTAAATCAGCAATGCTGATTACACAATCAGAAGTACTCTGTACTGAATTAAATTCAGCAATTAATCAAAACCAACGTGCCCACTTGTAAATATCAATATTGAATTTTAAGCAT
The DNA here is from genome assembly GCA_004027835.1 of Alouatta palliata. Classification (NCBI taxonomy): domain Eukaryota; kingdom Metazoa; phylum Chordata; class Mammalia; order Primates; family Atelidae; genus Alouatta; species Alouatta palliata. The sequence goes on from PVKV010008878.1 coordinate 47,090, forward strand.
ATAAACCAGCCAATCAATTAAACCAAGACCATGACTTTAATCAGCAAATGCTGAGATACAATTTGCTGGATTCTGCCTGTAATGAAACTTATGTCATTGTTGAAACCTAATCCTGCTGCCTGTGAGGCAAATATACAAATTATAAAATCTCTTGAAAACACTATTATCTATGGGCTGTGCCCTTGCCTTCTGAATAACTCTGGCGGTAGAAGTTGCATACTACAGAGTAGTCTTCCAAATTCAAACACATAGGGATTATAGTGTTTAAAAGCACAGGAACAAAAGGCTGCCCAAGTTCAAATCTCTACTTTACCACTTACTAGCTGTTTGACCTGGGGCAGGTTACTTAACCTCTCTGTGCTTCATTGTACTCATCAGTAAAATGGGGATGATAAATAATACTTACCTCACATGCTTGTTTAAAGATCAAATAATTTTATACAGTATTTGCTAAACTAACTGTTAATACCAGCCATAACTAGTAAACATATGTATTCACCTCCATTCCTTAAAATGATCAAGTATCAGTAGCATAACGTCCTAAATATAATCATGACCACCATTATACTTTTCCATTTTCCTAACGATCCTGAAGATAATATCACCCCCTTCCTCGCCTTTTTTTTTTGAGGCAGAGTCTTGCTCTGTCACTCAGGCTGGAGTGCAGTGGTGTGATCTCAGCTCACTGCAACCTCCGCCTCCCACATTCAAGTGATTCTCCTATCTCAGCCTCCAGAGTAGCTGGGACTAAAAGTGCACACCACCACACTCAGCATTTTTTTTTTTTTTAATTTTTATTAGAGATGGGATTTTGCTATGTTGGCCAGGATAGTCTCGAACTCCTGACCTCAGGTGATCCACCTGCCCTAGCCTCCCTAAATGCTGGGATTACAGGTGTGAGCCACTGCACCCAGCCTAATCCCATACATTTTTATTGTAAGCATATTAAAAGGAGTATACTGAGGTCAGAAATTTTCTTTAAATATTTCGAAACTCTATCTCCCAGATTCCCCCATGGATAAAACTTTAGAGAGTGAGCACTGGGTGAACCCTATTTTTTGTACATTTACTATTTTAACATTTCTAAGTTTGCCTTTCATCACAGTATTATTGTAGGTGGTCCCGCAGTTCTTCTCACAATTTCAATTTCCTATTCTGCCGCCTGCACAGATGCCAATAAAATCACTTAGTGTTCTTTCACCTCATAATTAAGTCTACTTGGCCCAGTGAACTCTCACATAAATGTACCAGTCCTAGAAAATGTTTGATGCCACTGCGCAAAAGTCAAATTTTTATGCATATCATATTCCTTGGATTTAAAATTCTACTCAGAATACATTTTCAGTGCCATTGTTCAGCATGAGAACATTTCAAAAACATTATTTGTTGGAAATGTCAGTTCTATGAATTCTCTATAAGTCAAGAAACTCCAAATAACAGGTGCTATATCCAATTAAAACCACAGAGTCAAGGTCAACTTTATTGTAAGTGGCATTAGTCATGAAATGGCTTGGGATTTTAGTTAACATGCCATATTTCCTAGTAATAATGCACTTACAACAGCCTCCTTAATAGATATGCAAGGAAAAAATCACAATTGCCACCTAACTGAAATAACTTATGTAATTACTTTCATTTGATGAAAATCACTAGGACATAGAGATCCAACATCCACCCTTTCATCATTTTGTTCCAATCCTTATCTCTTTCACAGATCCTTCTGGCTTTACTTGATATGATGAACTTCCTCAGCTTTTAGTGTCAGTTCCCAAAAATGCCTATGCAGACTGTTAGCTCCTAACCAATCTCCATTAGGAGACACTCATGTCAACCAACATATTGCTTGTCCCTTAATGATGCCAAAACATAACAGCATAAACCACCCGTTATACTAATCAAAAAATTGATCCTTGCATTCACCAAGGACATTTCAAAACCTTTATGGATACAACAGTCTTCTACTCTCAATAAAAAAAAAAAATGTGTCTGGTAGTTTCTCATCTGCATTATAAACATAATTCAGACAGAAAAAAACTAATGATTTAGTTCTCATAAGGACCAATTCCTCATTCACCTGTCTTCTGCTCACAGCAATGACTATCCTTAGAATCCCTTTCCCGCTTAGTGCCCTTTAGGAAATGCCTACTTATTGTATCAGGTTCAGGGGTCAAATCAAGTTCTTTTCTACCTGTGACAGTCCTTTGTGTCTGGAGGACATCTTCCTCCATTTCCTCATGCAGTAAATACTGATTAAGAACTTACTCTGTGCTGTATTGTGCCAGGAATTGAGAATACAAGAGAAAGAAAAATAACAACTGATGCCCTCTGGGTTCTCATAGTCCAGTATTATGTTTTCGACTGTATTAGTTTTAACCACAAAATTATACATACTCTTTCATTTAATAAGACGTCATAACTATTTACTACATGCCATGACTGGGGATACACAGAGGAAAGAGACATAACCCCAGGCCTCAAAGAGCTCAACGCCAAATCAAGCACAGGGGATAGACAAACAAGTCAATGAAGAATTGCAATGCAGTAAGATGGGTTTGTAGAAGATTCTCTCTGGGATGAGGATGAGGATGCAGAAATCAGCAAGTCCATTCAAAGAAGTCATGGTATGTTAAGAGAAGAAGCATTGACTTGGCGATCCAGAAACCTGGCTCGACCTGCTTCACAGAGCCAGGCATGACACTGAGCACATCACTGAACTAATTTCCCCGCTACTTGGTTTTCATAGCTAAAATGCCCTAACGAAGCCTGTTGATTTGCCTCACAGTATAAGCATGAACATCAAAGGAGAGGAAAAAGAAGAAATTGTGATTTATTAAGGGCTCATTCTCAATTCTTACACTAGACTGGCTACAGACAAGAAAATAAAAGAAAGGTGGAAAAGACCTTACGTAACATATACAAATAAATATAACACATACAAAAAGTGACTCTGACTTAGATATTTGTAAAAATGAGATGTATGTTGAAATCACAACACAAGACTAAGATTGGAAAGATGGTGTCTGGACAGACTAATTTCTATCCGTATCTCTTTGTGCTAAGCAAATAGTATAAAACCAAATATATTCCTCCCAAATGGTTTTCCTCCTGTAATCATGTGGGTTCATTTTTCTGTTTCAAAATTCTAGAGGTCATGCCCATTTCTGTCTTTGATAGGAGATAAAAAAAGAATTCATGTGGGCCAAATATTACACGTTACTGACAGTGCCATTCTCCTTGAGCTCAACTTCAGTAAATTTCTCTCTCAGAAGCCCCTCATTACAGCTTGCTTCATCTTACTCATGCAAGTATCTCCTTCTACTACCCCAGCTGAAACAAATCTTTCACTTTAATGAGGCAGATAATCACTGATTGATTGGAGATGGAGCTTGCTCTGTTGCTCAGGCTGGAGTGCAATGGTGCACTCTCAGCTCACTGCAACCTCTGCCTCCCGGGTCCAAGTGATACTCCTGCCTCAGCCACTCCGAGTAGCTGGGATTATAGGTGCCCGTTACCGTGCCCGACTAATTTTTGTATTTTTAGTAGAGACAGGGTTTCACCTTGTTGGCCAGCATGGTCTCAAACTCCTGACCTCGAGTGATCCACCCACCTCGGCCTCCCAAAGTGCTGGGATTATAGGCATGAGCCACTGGGCCTGGCCTATTTATGATCTTTATATACATATATGTATATAAAGCATATATACATATATGTATATACATATATGTATATAAAGCATATATACATATATGTATATACATATATGTATATAAAGCATATATACATATATGTATATACATATATGTATATAAAGCATATATATATATATATATATATATATGCTTTAAGTTCTGGAATACATATGCAGGTTTGTTATATAGGTATACATGTGCCATGTTGGTTTCCTGCACCCATCAACCCATCATCTAGGTTTTAAGCCCCGCATGTATTTGGTATTTGTCCTAATGCTCTCCCTCCCCTTGCCTCCCACCACCCAACAGGCCCCAGTGTGTGATGTTCCCCTCCCTGTGTCCATGTGTTCTCATTGTTCAACTCCCACTTATGAGTGAGAACATTCAGTGTTAGGTTTTCTGATATTTTAAATTCTACCTTTTGTTAGGCCTTTTTTTTTTTTTTCAGATGGAGTTTTACTCTTGTTGCCCAGGCTGGAATGCAATGGTGTGATCTTGGCTTGCTACAACCTCTGCCCCCTGGATTCAAGCAATTCTCCTACTTCAGCCTCTGGAGTAGCTGGGATTACAGGCGCATGCCACCACGCCTGGCTAATTTTTTGTATTTTTAGTAGAGACAGGGTTTCACCATGTTGGCCAGGATGGTCTCGATCTCTTGACCTCGTAATCAGCCTGCCTTGGCCTCCCAAAGTGCTGGGATTACAGGGGTGAGCCACTACGCCCAGCCCTAAGCTATTCTTTATGCATAAAATGCCTGCCTCCTGCCTTAGTGCCTAGAACATTTCAGATTCTGCATCCTCTGTAAAGTTCTTCTCCAATATCCTAAACACTACGACCTTTCCCTTCTTACTTCCTATTCACTTGGTATTAATCACATGTTATCCAAAAAATAATTATTCATTCTTATTTACTTCTGTATCAGAATCACTGGAGGGCGCTTATAGAAAATATAGATTCCCAGGTTTTAGACTCAAAAATTGTAATTGAGAACATGTGGCCAAAATAGTTACATTTTAACCAGCACCTAGGTGATTCTGTCACAGGTGGTAGGAAGGTCAGGCTTTAATAAATATTGCCTTATCACAAATCCACCTTATGACAGAACTCTGAACACTCACATATTCAAGGGTACATATAACATACATTTACACATAAACAAACATATTTAGTGACCACTGAGAGCTTTGATTTGCTCCATAAATACTTCGTACAACACAAATACTATTGTGATTAAGAAAAGATTTTAGGGTAAAACTTTTTATTATTTCAATAAAAGAAGCATCCAAAACCTAGAAGTTGACTTTTTTTTATACAGAATTTCAGGTGCAAATTTATTTTATTTGCAGCTTGGAAAGACTGCAAAAAGAAAGTATATCACTCTTTCCATTCATCACTGCTTATAAAATAGAACCAGGGTTTCACAATCCAGATTACTTAGATGATACTTAAGACTACATTTTGGTGTGTGTGTTTGCGGGAAAAATAAATATGATTAAATGTGACTCAAAACAGATTTGTAAAGCAAGATTCATTGACCTTGCCAGGCAAACATCACAAAGGCAATCATGCTTAGTAAAAGTGCTGTTCTCAAATGCGAGATTATAAAAGTGGGCCAGTCTCTCATACTGGCTTGTCATGTCCAAGATTCTACGTGTTTTTATCATGTGGGGTTATGCTGTATATACTTTGGATAGTTTCCTTTAACACTCTGCGGCGGGGGGTGCGGGGGTGAGGAGGAAGAGTATAAATTCACTGAGTTTACAAACTCGAAGGTACTCCCTTCTTGAAAGTCAGGCAGCAGCATGCCTGGGCATACAAGGGCATCTCTGTGTTTTCTGCTTCTGTGTTTCTCTTGCATCTAACTAGTGTCACTGGATCAGATTCTAGAGTAAGCTTCTTCTCTACAAACTGGGTTCAGCAACACCCCTAGGTGACTAAAATTGCCCTTTTGGTGGAAGAAAGGGAGAGACAGGATTGTCAACTCACCAACATATATAGATCAACTTACCAACAAATCAGCATTAAATTGCCCTTGCTAATGACCTATATCGGAATCCATTCTTAGCATTCAAGAAACAATTTTTCCGTGTTCATTCACTTATTCAACAAGTATTAATTTAGACCTACTTTGCATGGTACATGGTATTTACCCTGAAGGATCTTATGGTCTAGATACTAAAGTCCAACTCTATCCATTCCTTCCCCATAGGAGGGCTGCGTCCCTATCTTACTTCCCCAGTTTCTGAGGCTGTGCACTTATATCCTAACAGGTCAGCTCCTCTAGGTCTGGGAATCTCAGTCGCTTTGGAAGGGCCTTGTTTGCCTACATCTAGGTGTACTCTGTTTCTGAATGCTGGCTGCCCCTCAGGCCACCTCTAGTATACACTGTTTTGTCACCCAGATGCCTCTCACTCACCTCCCACAATTTTCTCTCCTTTTCTAGACCAGGGCCTGCTACATATGGCAAAGCTCACATTACTTGCACAGTTGCTCACTTCCTATAGTATTCCTTGCTAAAAACTCACTCTCCAGCCCATGTCAGACTTTTTCAGTTATAAAAAAGAAATGGAGGGGAAGGTAAGCACCAGCTGATTTTCTAAGGACAGTGGTAGGGAATCACTGGTAGTATTACTTCAGGGATTTTATTTAATCTGTCTTTTAGCTTAAAATGACCTGTCCCTTACTTTTACCTGATTCATTGATTCGGGATGTGTATTCACCAATGACCGTCCTTTCTAATGTAATTCCAGCAGCTGGAATGTTGTTTTCTAAGTTAGACTGTAACTGACCATCCTCCATTCCCCGCATTTCTTTCTCGTGTTCAATGCTGCTCATCCAACCATCAGCCAGCGTGCCAGGAAATGTGGTTTCAGTGGCAAAGCTAGGAAACAAAAGACATCTGGGCTCCAGAACACAGTACAGCCTCGGGATCCCGAGCAGAGATTATGAATTTTAATTCTCTTATTACAGCACAGATGCATCCAGGCAAGAACATTAGAAAAGACTAATCAAGGAAGAAATCAGCAGGGGGCATCCATGCAGTAGATCACTGACAGCACTCTAAACTTAGCACAGCCAAGGCTAACAGCCTCCTCAAATCCTCTTCTCTCATTAAAGATGTCCTGAAAACAAGCTACCCAAGAATGTTGCTGCAGTTATCACAGTTACCAAATTGGTGGGCAATATTCTCTAAGTGCACTGGGCCAGGAGCTGAGGATTTCCTGTGTACCCTTTACTCTTCCAGACTGAGTGCAGCTGTAAGAGGAGTAAGAGCAGAGGTATCAGAAATAAATAATGCATGAGAACTACTGGTGGGGAAAGCTTTACTCAGGCCTGCCAGGCTAATGCACGCCTAAACCCTGCATTTGCTATAAGGTGACTAGATTTGCTACCCTGTGTGCTCCAAATGGTAATGAGAATGACAGGGCTGAAGAAGAAACTGTACCTTTGATCCTGTCCTTAGCCTCTCTCCAGCTGTTCTTGCCCACCATGTGTCTCAATCCCCTCCCAGGCCTCTCCCCTCCAGACTCTTGAAATTTGGCTAGCTAATAAAATCACAGCATTTCAAAGGCCGCAAAAGTAAACAGAAGTGGTATGCATGGTTAAATACATCCTCTAACAGTAACAGCCCAAATTTCAAACCCCCTATCACTGTCTCTCCTAATTTCCACCTATTCTCTGATCTCTAGATTAGTGATGTCATTACAAACCATTTTAAGTGATCTCTTAGATTCTAGCTGTCTAGAAAAGTTTTAAAAAATCAAACGTAGAAAAGGGATAGTAATTCCCACCTATTCTCTGATCTTTAGATTGGTGATGTCATCACAAACCATTTTAAGTGATCTCCTGATTCCAGTTACCCTAGAAAAAGATTTTTAAAAAGCAAAACTAGAAAAGGGATAGTAAGTTTAAAAAATGTCCTAAATTCATAAGATCCTCAGGGAATGCATGATACCAGATACATCAGAAAGGTGTCTCTTAAGAATTTCTTGACTAAAATTTAGCTGAGCCCTGAAACAGAATTTAGGATCTAAAAACTCATTGAGAGTGTTAAAATGTTCCTTTAACCAATGCTGGAACAAGATCACTCTTTTTCCATAATGCAGCCTATAATTTGGTTGAAATGAGGGCTCCCCTTCATTTAAATTCCTTTCCAATCTGAAATTCCATGTTGCTTCCTAGGCAATGCAGGCGTGTGTCTAGAATTTATTCACCCACCAGAACCTTCACTTCTGTAATTACCTTATATCAAACTCAGAGTATTGGGCATCATTTTGGTCTTACACATTCCCTCTCCTGCGGTCAGTTCTCAACCAGTGCTATTCTATCAGCTTCAAATGACCTGAAAAAACCTCCTTGGCACAAACTGCCAATCAGCCAGTGCATCCACTAAAACAGAATCATTTCTCAACGTAACATCAACCCCAGGAGGTTCGTTGGCTATGCAAGATGGTTCTGATGCCTGGGGCATGACCTTATAAATCTTTTCTGCAGTCTATGTAGGATGGCACTGCCAGGAATCACAGCTGTAACGATTTGCAGAGATGACTATGTTGTTGATGGCAGATCACAGTGTCTCAAACATGGAACAGGTTGGAAGATACTACCATTTCACAACCCTGTTTACACCCCTGCACACTGCCAGTTGTTGGTGCCAAGCTCCAGCTAACCATCTGCCAAATGCCACCCACTTTGGCCAAGTGGCCTGAAAAAGAATGAAGCCCTATACCCAGTTCCACACCAATATCCAAGTCCCCAACATCACCTCACACAGCAAGTTCTGACACTCACCTGGATTTAGTGACCAAATACTTTGTCCACTGCCTTTTGTTATTAAACTTAACTGACCTTACTGAGGAAAAGGCTTTCCCTTGCCCTTCAGGACTCACAATTTAATACAGAGAATCTACAGTGAAGGCCCACTTTCCATGGCCTTGCACTGTGATTCCACTTGATATACAGCCTCATTCGGTCAGTGAACTCTTGACTACTGAAAAGCTACGTCACAGATGTTCCAACTCTTGGCCCCAATCCTCAAACAATCATATATACATGCTCTGGAAACAGAAAAAATATAGCTATTTCACATAAATGACACACAATAAAAATAAAATAGGCTTGTACAAAGACTAGTATCCACAGAGCCTAAGAGAAAGATGTGGTTTACAAAGCACAGAGCTAGGAAACAGGCACTGCCCCCCTGCTGTTCTGAGTGAGTTTCCCCAACCCATGCACAGTCCTCTTAGCATACCAGTAAGAATCCATATCACAGAAGCAACCTTGCTCTTGGCTTCCCTCTCATTTCCTCTGATCATTTTAGTGCCACTGTGGGAAGCATTTGTAATGTACTTACAGACACATGCTCCCACCTCTCAGTGAATAAGTATTTCCTCAGTAAATTCCACTGAGAGCACACTCCAGAAAAAGCAGTGCTTGCAAAACATCTCATGTTCATTTTTCAGAATTCAGAATGAAATGACTAACCCCTGATACACAATAAAAATGATTAAATGCAAACACTACTGAGCCTGTATAATAAATATTTCATATATTAATATGTCTTCAAAAGTCTTATTTCATTTTTACTGCTTTTCTATATGGTGTTATTCTATTTTAGTACATGGACTGAAATAATCTTCCATGAAAAAAGTAGGCATTTCTGGCCCATTTTAAATAAGCAAATAGATAATTATTATGCTATTAATTTGCTATGTAAATTGATTAAATTGCTAACTCTTTCCTCTTTCCATTATTATAGGCAGTTCACTTCTTCCCAAGGAAAATGGAAAATGCCTTCTCAAAGTAAACTGTTTCTTCCCTCACACCCCAGATGAACAACCCAGGTGCTCTGTCTTACGATTCTTCCGTAAAACAGGCCAGAATCCTGAAGAAAGCCCTTCTGTATAATCCCTGCTTAATGTGCATTAAATATCAAAAGCCACCAAAATTCCTTTCCCTACTCGAGAAAGGAAAAAAACACTGGTTAGAGATCACCTCGATATAAGTAAGAAATAATAGGGTGCCTGGTGATGGTTCAGCTGCCTTTTCCGTCTGCAGACTTAGGTATGCTTCAAAAGGTTCTCTTCTCATTTTCATTTGCTGTTTATGGAAAAGGGAAAGAAGAAAACTACCATATTCCAGGAACTTCTCAGTAGGTATGTTATAAATAGTTTTTAAGTTATTTCATAACATTCTGGCACAGCAGAGCAAAAAGAAACCCTTCTGAACTATTAACGACTCTTTGGGATACACCTTTACCACAGGTGCTGTTACAATAGCAAAAAAGGGCACCCAGGCCATCAGACACATATTTAGAAGCTTCTATAAGTGGGAAATATTGAGGAAGAGAATAAAAAGAGGCAATGAAAGCTATACCCCTGAGATCCTGCCAATGTGCTAAAGTTCCTGATGTCATTTTCACATAGAGGAAAGGAAAATTACTGCCTGTCGATTTCACATTTTTAAAACCGACTTCTTTTTTTCATTTTCAGGGCTGCATGCCTCCTTTCTCCTTTTTGTATATATAATAAGAAAGATGTCAACACTTACAGACTTAATTAGAAAGCCATAGAGAAACCTGTCAGCTAGATTTGCAGAATCCTGACACAAAAGTCCTCAGGCACACAGCACCTGAGTAGTGATGCTGGTGGCTTTGCACCTCACCTTCTCACCTGGCCTTTGCCTGAAGCCAGAAGCTGATATAATAGGGGAGGGAGGGAGATTCCTTCAGGCATTTCCTTTTCAGTCTATACTCCAAGGAGTTTCCTGACACTAGATAATGATGCTAATGCTCAAGAGAAGTCACTAAACAGATACCACCTTCTTAATTTGCAGAGAAATGATCCGGAACAATAGTGAGTGCCATAAATTCACACTCCTAGAGAGAGGGGCCATTTCTTTTCACAGGAGCCAAGCACCTGCCTGCCATGCACACCCACACCTATTGTCAGCCCTCTGAGGACCCTGATGGTGAACTCCAGTGGCACCCTTTCACAAAGAGGTCAACCTTCTTTCCACTAGTCGTGCAGAAGCTCATTTGCTGCATCACAACAGTGTAAAGCTATTAATATTATTAATCAGTTATATTTGTGCCATAGGCAAAATCTAGCCATTTATGAAGAAGTCAACTCACCATGGAAGATCATGGTGTAGTCAACACAATGGAAACCTTGATTTAAGTCCCACTACAAAAAAGAATAATGCTGCTATAAAATTCAAAAACACTCATCTTAAAAACTGTGAGCAAAAAATGAATACTTAAAGGTCCAATAAGTATACTGGTTGAATTGACCTCTTTCTTTGAAACTCTGAGACAAGATCTTTTTGGGGGGTGGGGCGGGAACATTTAGGGAGGTGTCTGATTCATTAAAATTTAAAAAAATCCAAAACTACTGGTCCATTCAATGAAAATATAAGCAGAAAAATACACAGCAACTAAAATCTGACACACTTCTTTAAAAATTTAGTTGCCATAAACACAATGTTTTGAATCTTAGACCAGATAATGCAGACAATTCAATGACTTGAGTTCACACTGTCATGTATTTCGTCCTCAGAATTGCCAAAATCACTGTCTTAATCATTACTACTTACTAACACCACCAATCCATCCTGGGTATTTCAGGAAGCTAGCTATTAGAGGTACCAGCTTTAGCAGTCACCATGTTCTACTTTGCGCCTAAAGCTCTCTTCAAAAGTACAAAGACTTACAGCGGACTTAGAGTTTTAAATGTGATATTTTTCCGGAAGTTCTCCCTATAATCCAGCAACCCAGAAACATCATCACTTTTTCATACATAAATCTCTAAGTTCTGATGCTATTTGGGCAAAGTGTTTTATCTGTATTGTCAGTCAGTTCCTACATAATCATAGAGGAAATGACTGAAAAAAGATGCGAATCAAATTGTCAACTCTGGATAGAGTTATATGCTTGAGATGGACAAGGAAATAAACTAATCCCAAGAGGCAATTCTCAGACCAAGAAGGTCAGTGAGTGCCTAACACTGGCCTTAACCATTCCTACAGAATGAATACAAATGCCATGACTTGGAAAACTGATTTTTTAAAAATTTTCTTTTATTTAAGTTCTGGTATACATGTGCAGGACATGTAGCTTTGTTACATAGGTCAACGTGTGCCATGGTGGTGCGCTGCACCTATCAACCCATCACCTAGGTATTAAGCCCAGCGTGCATTAGCCACTCATCCTGATGCTCTGCCTCCCCTGGCCCCTTCACAGGCTCCAGTATGTATTGTTCCCCTCCTTGTGTCCATGTGTTCTCACTGTTCAGCTCCCGCTTGTAAGTGAGAACATGTGGTGTTTGGTTTTCTGTTCCTGTGTTAGTTTGCTGAGAATAATGGCTTCCAGCTCCATCCTTATCCCTGCAAAGGACATGATCTCATTCCTTTTTATGGATTCATAGTATTCCATGGTGGATATGTATCACATTTTCTTTATCTAGTCTATCTATCACTGATGGGGATTTGGGTTGATGCCATGTCTTTGCTATTGTAAACAGTGCTACAATAAACATAAGTGTGCATGTATCTTTATAGCAGAATGACTTACATTCCTTTGGGCATATACCCAGTAATGGGATTGCAGGGTCAAATGGTATTTCTAGTTCCAAATCTTTGAGGAATTGCCACACTGTCTTCCAAATGGTTGAACTAATTTACATTTCCACCAACAGTGTAAAAGTGTTCCTATTTCTCCACAGCCTTGCCAGCATCTGTTATTTTTTGAGTTTTTAATAATCGCCATTCCAACTGGCATGAGATGGTATCTCATTGTGGTTTCGATTTAAATTTCTCTAATGACCAATGATGTTGAGCTTTTTTTCATGTGCTTGTCAGCTGCATACATGTCTTCTTTTGATAAGTGTCTGTTCATGTCCTTTGCCTACTTTCTGATGAAGTTGTTTTTTTCTTGTAAATTTGTTTTAGTTCCTTATAGATTCTGAATATTAGACCTTTGTCAGATGGATAGATTGCAAAAATTTTCTCCCATTCTGTAAGTTGTTTGTTTACTCTGATGATAGTTTCTTTTGCTGTACAGAAGCTCTCTCGTTTAATTATATCCCACTGGTCAGTTTTTGCTTGTGTTGCCATTGCTTTTGATGCTTTTGCCATGAAATCTTTGCCTGTGCCTATATCCTAAATGATTACTGCCTAGATTTTCTTCTAGGGTTTTTATAGTTTTGAGTTTTACATTTAAGCCTTTAATTCCTCTTGAGTTAATTTTTGTATACAGTGTAAGGAAGGCATCCAGTTTCAATTTTATGCATATGGCTAGCCAATGGGAAACTGATTTTAAAGGCCTATCTTGGTATAACTTTGGCTTTTCTCCACATGGAATCCTCGAGCCTTGAACGTTGTAACAGGTACATCTGGTAGGCAGCTAATGGGACCTAATATATGCCACAGATGTTGACTTCCCTTCTATCAAAGCTGCCAGCCAGTACCCAGTGGGCATTAGCCCTGACTCTGGTCTTCTCCAGCTGGGGGTAGCCTGGTCCACTCATTGCCCTGCACTGTACACCTACTCTAATTTCTATGTGTACCATGACATGGAAAAACTAGAGTAGTGTTCCAAAGCCCCTTTTGTTTCTCCCAAGTTGGCTATCCATTGGGTTTAGAAGATTATCTTATCTATTTGAAAACCTAGGGAAACTGATGCCAATATAGGTTTGCACACTACCTCATGTTCAGCATTTTTTAATAAGCAGTATCATAAATGTTACTTATGGGCCATAATGGAATACAATGGTACCGAGCCATGAACAAAAATCCTGCCCTCAATGACAGCCACAGCACCTTCATGGCCCCTGAGAAAATATATGTACAAATGATATATCCAAGGGTCTCATGTCCCAATGTAGGCCAAAATGAATCATATAGAGTAATTTATTTATTTATATTTTTTTGCCTAGGTGAGAGGCAGGTACGAGTGGCCTACAACACTAAAAGCAGGCAAAATAATTTCTTTTCTCCCATCCTACTTCAAATCTAACTGAATAACACATCGCTCTCCTCTTTTCAGGAGACTGAGAGAGGGTTGTGGAAGGCAGAGGAGTCTATAGATCCCTGTGAAGACCAAAACTGAAAGGTCCTGACCAAAAGGAAATATGAGAAAATGTGTATCCTTTGTCAAGTTGAAAATTATGCTGCAACTCAAAATGTGCCTGTGCCGCAGTAATACATGTTTTAATTCAGGCATTTGTTTTACTGAGACATGTGTCTCAAATATGCCTGCCTAATCCCCTCTATCTCCCCCTTTAAATATTACCCTAGTACAAGCTAGCCTTTGCTGTCTCTCACCTGGGCCTGCACCAGCCTCCCAATGGGCTCTTCATTTCCACTCTTTCTGGCTACAATTCTCTCTTCAGGAGTCAGCATGAGCATTCTCACAGGTAAGTCAGATTATGTCCTCCCTCTCCCTAAAACTCAACAAAGATTTTCCATTTTTCTTTGAGTAAAAAACAAACATGTAACTCAGCCTGCAGGGCCTTACATGTTCTATCAACACTTCCAACCTCATTTCATGCTATGTGTCCCTTTGTCTACAAAGCTCCCAACACATCAGGCTCTGACAGCCCACCAAACATTGTTTCCTACTTCAGGGTTTTTGTACTTACTGATCTCTCTGATCTTCTCCCAAATTTTCAAGGGAACAGTATCTTTCTATCCTTTAGATCTTCAGCTTAAACATCATCTACTCAGGGAGGCCTTTTCTGATCGCCTTAGCCATAGCAGCCCCCACCCTGCTATTTTCTCTGCAGCCACTGTCACTTACTTCACAGCACTTACCACCAGCCAGCTGTTTTCACTAATGGTATGTTCAGTCCTTCATGCATTTATCTCACTCTCTAATGCTGTCTTGTCCACCCCAGTGCCCAGCACAGTGCCTGTCTCCTAGTAGAGGACCCCATCAGTACTTGCTGATTGACTAATAGATGAATAAATGAGAACCCACAATATGGCTGGATCCATCTATGCATTTTTTTTTTTTTTTGGTCACTAAGCCTCTACTCAAAGATTAAGACATCAAGGTCTTATTTCTCTCATTATTCTACTTACACTCCTCAGTATCTGTCTCTAAATGAGAAATGAATCCATTTACATTTTATAAAAACGTAAGTTTCACAATTCATCATCAATTGTTCTAATAGCAACTGCCATATAACCCACAACATAAGTTCTTCAAATACTCCCCCAAAAGAGTAACATGGTCAAACGAACTGGAAAACACTACACATTTTTTCTTTTTCTTGTTTTGCCTTAAAAATTCACAGTGTGTATTAGTATATTAAAGACTCCAAAAGAATTATAGTAAGAAAACCTGACTTTGTTTTAACCCAAGATTTTTCATACTCCTGACAAAAAAAACCCAATTTTTCTACTAATGCCAAGTAACATCCCTACAAACTAGTATACCTCAAAATACACTTGGAAACAATTTTCTAGATAAATATACAGAGGAAAACACTAAATGTAGTTTTCTTGAGAGACATCCTTTTGGTTGACAGTAAAGAAGCTGGTAATATAATGTGAAACACTAAGAATGACAATTAAAAATCAATTATCTATAAACAAGGGGTTGACTACATGATTCCAGAATTATCTACACTATTTGCTTCTTCTGCCTGTCTTCTAGACAGTTAAATGCTCACTATCAGTGATGTTATTAACTATGGATTCAACAAATAGCTAAGTTTGAAACAGTGAAACAGCAACATTTCACCATGGACACAAATATAATTCATTTGCCATAGTAGAGAGGCACAGAATCAGGTATATTTAATCACTTATAAACATAGGAAATGGCAAAAAGAAAAATCTGTTCTCTTTCCCACCCCTACAACTGCAAATGATAGATCTTCACAGGGCCCCACCAAAACCAGGAAAAAAAGCAGACTGAAAAAACAGATGCCATGTTAGTATTAGCAAAAAAGTTACATCTCTATCATTTACATGGATTACATAGGCAATAATTAAGAACCAAAATAGCTAGGATGACAGAAAGATAATGGCTTAAATCTAAGATTGATCTTTGAGTGATTACAGACATACAGATTGAGGACTCACTACAACTAACATGTCAGCAGTGATGCAAGAATAACAGAAAGGAATTATAGAAGGATTTGGCTAGAATAGGGCAGAGCAGAGAACCAGACCGTGGAATAACTCAGAACCAGATAATAGCAGGAAATGAGGGTCCGGCTTGAACCAGGACAATCACCACCTCGACCCCTCTGGGATAAGGTCTGACCCATAGCCTAGTACCAGAGACAAGTTCTTCAATTTGATCTGCAGTTGAAATATAAATTATTAAGTATTAAAACAGAAAGCACCTGACAAAGATATATAAGACCAGAATGTCCTGGTGGGTTTATACCCCCTTCAAAAATAATAAAACCATTAAATTAAGCTTCATTAATTGACAATTCATGATGATTCAGACAACAGAGATGAAGTTTACATACTCTGATAAAAGTAAATGGAAAGCAGATGAATACTGGAAAGAAGATGGTAGGGAAGACAACTGAGATCTTTTCAAGATCTGGTCCATGCCTACATCTCTGCCCCATCTCTCACAATCTCCCATGCCACCTCTCCCACTGTTGTACCCTGTACTCCAAGCATACTAAACTACACAGAGTCCCAAGTGTGTCACTCTCTCTCATGCTTCTCCCCCTAGTTATAATGTCCTTCTACCACCCACATCACCCCCTTTGCCCAACTCTTGGCTCAGATGACTTTCATGAGCTCCTCTTCAAACTGACCTGGGTTAACTGTATCCTCTAGTGCTCATAAATAATATCAGAATACTTATACTATGCTGGATGATCTATTTTTCTGACAACTTATTTGCCAGGCCTGTATCTCCATGTCTGTTATACTGAATAGTAAACAATAACCGATAAAAATACGTAGAATAAAGAAATACATTTAAAAATCCATATGCAAAGAAGAGAGAGAAAAAAGAGTGGTAATCTGACTCTGAAGTCAGTTGATAATGACAACATCATGGGTCCTATGTTGCCTACTGGCTTATGAACCTGCATACTTTCATTTGGCATGCTAACTATAGCTTGGGCAGTTCTCCCTGTACCCTGGAACTGCGGTCAGCACTCCAGGTCCCTGTCTCATCCTAGTGCTACTTAGGCCACCTCTGCTTACACTACTGAAACTCTTACCACCATGTTAGTGAAACCATCAGCAACTAAAGGGTCATAAGCCTCTCTGTAGACAGACCTTTAGAAATAATTATCACTTCTCCACGGCAGAGAGCAGATGTGATTTCTCCCCCCAGTACAAGTCATTTGAACCATTAATGTAGACACTGACTTACACATCTTCAAGGTTCACTGACTAGGAAAATGGTGTTAATTTTGGTGCTCTGGTCTTAGGATGTATAATTTAGGCACAATCAGATTTGTTTTTTAAAAAATATTGATTTAACTTTAATGATGATGGGGTGGAGGGCAGGAGGCAGCAACAGGGTCCCAGGAGATGAAACGCAATTCTCTATTAGTGTGTTGGAAAATACACCACTAACCTTGGATCTGGAAATGTCATTTTCATGCCGAATTAAAGGTAAACATAATTATGTCTAACACATCAAAAGTAACTAATTAAACATAGGCTTTGAGACTAAAATATGCAGGCAGACATAACTAATTTTAACTTCATAATAACTTCATTATTTATGAAATGTCAATCAAAAACATTAAGTTAGTTTGTATTTATAAGAAGAGCTTAAAAACTGACAGTGATTTCCATTGTGATTCATTCCTGGTTTTCTGCTTTGGGAAATATACAAGTGTCTGATTATCTTGATGCTAAAAGAAAAAAAAAGGAACAAAAGGAAATTTTAAGTAAGGAGTGGTGGGAAGTAAAAATAAGGCTTTATGAGTAATGATGAATGATAAATTTGCCACAAATAAAAATTCTGGGATTGTGACCAGGTAGAAAACTATTCATCACTCAAATTTGAAGACCTCTGTCTACTCCATCTCTCTGTAACAAATAATGAGCACAGCATTAGTGCTCCTACTCAGCTGTGTGGAATAAACTGTCAATCATCCCAAGAAGCATGGGTTCAGGGGTGAAGCTGACGCCAGGCTCTGTAAAGGAAACTCTGAGAAGGACTAGATGGAAAGAGACCCCAAAGCTTCCCCAGAAGATTTCTGCTATGATTTAAAACACCCTATGGCAGCTCTCTGCGGAAGAGGTAAAACTCAAAGACAACAGGAAAGGAACTTAAAAGGCCTACAGTCCTGCTCTAAACAGGGGAAAAATTTCACACTCCCAAAAGTAGTTCACATTTATATGCACAGAATGTTATATGCTGGGTGCTACAATGTTCCATTTCCTAAAATCAGGCAAACTGTGAAAAGAGGAAGAATTTGAAAAGGGTAAAGTGAGAAAATAAAGGAGAAAGACTTGGCTTAGAGCCAAGAAAGAAGAGTTCTGTAAACACTGGCTCTGAAAGGCTGAGTTTGGTGTAGAGCTGACAGAAAAAGAAAGTGGAATGACAGAGAATCAACCATATAGCTCTCATATGCATTCCACAAGGAATGTGACTTCACATTCAGGTCATGACAGAGTTATTGTAACTGGGACTGTGTCCTCCTACCATAAACAACTAGGAAGTTGGTAGAATACTGGCCTGTTTTCAGACATTGGACAATAGGCAATGGAAGATAGTAATCGTTGAGAGAAGAGAAACTGTCAAGATGTTTGCCCTGGTTTTCTGTTCAAGGACACTTTCCAGACTGTGGCACAGGAAAGTGAAGCTCAAGTAGAGAACTATGTCCCTGAGCTGAGGAGATGGAAACAAGCTCACAGCATCTGAAGCAACCAGAATGTACAGGGCAGAATACTGGAAACGAGATGGTTCCACAGAAGGAAACAGGGCACTTAAAAGCTAGCTTGAAGGTCTCCCATGAGTCTTTGACAAAAGTCCGGGGAACAAAAGTGAAGAGTGAAACTCGTCATCCTAGCAGAAAGTAACTGGTGCAAGGCTGGGAGATGAACAAAGATACCAGATGTCGTAACTATGCTGACAGCCATGGGAACCCTGGTTCAGTCAGAGTGGAGAGACCTCAAACACCTCAGCATTCAGTTAAAACCACAGAAAGGACACCCCTTGGGGAAAATACCTCTCCCTGAAGTAAAGGTCACGTCCTAAGACTAAGGACAAAACCTAAAATAAAGCCAATCTAAGGGGAAATAAAACCAAGTCCAACTGGATCAAGAAAACACACCAGTAATCTAACTGCTTTCCAGAAGAAAATTCAATTTCCTTTCAAAGACCACAACATACCCCAGATTCCCTACAAGGAATGATCCTTGATGTTCAATTTACAATAAAAAATTAACAAGTCATACAAAAAGTAGGAATATGTGACTTATAATAAAGAAAAATAAACAGCCAATACAGAGACCAAGAGATGACCCAGATGTAAAAACGGGTGGATGGGATTATAACATAGTTATTATAAACATGTTCAAGGGCTGAAAGGAAAATATGGACATATTAATGAACATATGGAGAAATCTCAGCAGAGATGTGAAATATATAAAAGAAAGCCTTTTCTAGTAGTAAAAAGTAATATGAAAAATTTAGCAAGTAGTCTTAGTAGCAGATTGGAGATTACAGCATAGGGAATCAATCAGCTGGAAGACAAATCAATAGAAATTATCCAATCTGAAGAACACAGATAAAAGCATTTTTTTAAATTAAAAAAAAAAAGAACCTCAGAGAAGAGAGGCTTCACTGAGGCTTTTTAAAATGAGTTATTCAATAATACTACGTGGTCTAATATGTGCAATTGTTAGCTGATAGAAAAAGAGAGAGAATTAAATAGAATAATATTTGAAGAAATAAAAACTGAGTATTTTCCAATATGATTTACGGAAAACATCTAAAAACATCTACCTATAGATCCATAAAAGCTCAACGAACTACAAAGAGAGAGAAAAAAAATTACAACTAGGCACATAATGCCAAACTGCTAAAAATCAAAGATAAAGAAAAAAGTTATAAAAGCAGCCTGAGAAAAACACATACATTAACTACAGAGAAATGATTATTCAAATTACAGCTGGCTTCTCATCAGAAACAATGGAGTCCAACAACAATAAAACATCATTAAATTATGGGGAGTGGGGTGTGGGGGGACTGTCAACTCAAAATTCTATACTCAGTAAATATATCCTTCAAATCTGAGGGTGAAAAAGACATTTTCAGAGATAACAAAACCTCAGAAGATTTATCTCCAACAGACCTGCACAACAAAAAGAAATTTCTTCAGGCTGAAGACAAATGATACCAGCCCAACACTCATAAGAAGCAAAGAAGAACACTGGAAATAGTAAATATGTGGGTAAATATAAAAAGCAACCTTTTTTTCTTAACTTCATTAAAAGAAAACTAAAGGCAAAACAATTGTTATACAACAGGGTTTATAATGCATATAGAAGTAAATGCATGACATAACACAAAAGATAAGGGAAGTAAAATGTAATTATATAATCAAAAATTCTTAAACTTGAAGTGTACAATATAAATTCTAAGATTGTGATAAATTTAGTATGCACACTGTAATTCTAAGAGCAATGATTTTACAAACATAAACTGTTAATACTATAAATATTAAATTTACATTAAATGAATCTAAGTATTAGATTGCATTAAAATGAAGCAAAGAAAAGAGACAAAAACAAAAAGGAAGAAAAATAAGATAGGACAAATAGAAAACAAATTGTAAAAAGCTGTAACTTAATTCAACCATATTCATAAGAACATTAAATACAAATGTACTCTGCTGGGCCAGCCACAGTGGTTCACACCTATAATCCTAGCACTTTGGAAGGCCGAGGTGGGCAGATCCCCTGAGGTCAGGAGTTTGAAACCAGCCTGACCAACATGGAGAAACCCCATCTCTACTAAAGATACAAAATTAGCTGGGTGTGGTGGTGGCTGCCTGTAATCCCAGCTATTTGGGAGCCTGAGGCAGGAAAATCACTTGAACCCAGGAGGCAGAGGTTGCAGTGAGCCAAAATCACGACATTGCACTCCAGCCTGGACAACAAGAGTGAAATTCTGAAAGTCTGTCTCAAAAAAAGAAAAGAAATGTACTTCGCTGGGTGCAATGGCTCATGCCTATAATCCCAGCACTTTGGGAGGCTGAGGCGGGCAGACTGCCTGAGGTCAGGAGTTCGAGACCAGTCCGGCCAACATGGTGAAACCTCATCTCTCATAGAAATACAAAAAATTAGCCAGGCATGGTAGCATGCACCTGTAATCCCAGCTACTCAGAAGGCTGAGGCAGGAGAATTGCTTGAACCAGGGAGGTGGAGGTTGCAGTGGGCTGAGATCACGCCACTGCACTCTAGCCTGAGTGACAGAGTAAGACTCCGTCTCTAAATAAATAAATAAATAAATGAAAAGTAAATGAGAAGATTTCATATTATTAAAATACATAGACACAACACAATCCAACTCAAAACATCAGCCTTTCCTTGTAAAAATTGATACATTTATTTTTAAATATATTTGACCTCAAATTGTTGAAATAATCTTAACAACAACACAATGTGGAGGACTCACACTGTTTGATTTCAGGCCTTACTATAAAGCTACAGTTACCAAGACAATGTTGTATTAATGTAAGGAAAGACAAACATAACAATTGAATCTAGAAAAAGATCCACACATATATGACCAATTGATCTTTGACAAAGATGCCAAGGTATTCAATGGGGAAAAGAAATCTTTTCATCTTTTCGACAAATTGTACCTCAATATCCATACAAAGAAAAGAAAAAAAAAACCTCTCAAAACTTTTCTCACATGATAATAATAGCAAAATGGATCACAGACCTAAAAATCCAATCTAAAATAACAGAAGTTGTAGTTAAACACAGAGGGAATAACATTTGCAATCCTGGAGTTCTCAAAGATTTCTCAGGATGCAACAAGTACAACCACAAAATGTTTAAATGGATATACTGAGCTTCATCAAAAGTAAGGACTCTTCATCATCTAGACACTACTAAGAAAACGACAGGTCAAGCTACAGATTGAGAGAAAACATTCTTATTCACTGTTATGTGTACATATTTGACAAATATGTATATATCTTTGAAAAATATCATTGATTACAGAATATATAAAGAAACTCTAACCACTCAATGAAAAAGATGAATGAATAGTTAATCAAAAAAGGCAAAATGCATGGACACTTCACTAAAAAAGATTACAAATGGCCGATATGCACACTATAAAGTGCTAAACTTCATTATTCATCAGAAAAATGCAAACAGAACTTGTAGGACACTGTTATATACCCACTAGAATGGCTAAAATAAAAAAGCCTCACAATACCAAATGTGTATGAGGATGTGGAACAACTGGAATTTTCAAACACTTAGGATGGGAGCATAAGATGATATAACCACTTTCAGAAATTATCTGGCAGTTTTATATAAAGTCCACCATACATCTACCCTATGACTTGCAATTCTATTCCTAGGTACTCATCCAGAAGAAATGAAAATATAATATCCACAGAAAGACTTGTATGTTTATGACTTTATTCAGAATAGCCAAAAGCTAGAAACAACCCAGGTCCCATCAACAGAACCATATATAAATAAACAGTTATATTTATAGATTTGAATAGAAAAAAAATATCTTTTAAAAAGAACGAACAGATAACATATGCAACAACATGGCTTAATCTCAAAACCATTATGTTCAGTGAAAGAATCCAGATATAAAAGTAAATACTGTGTGGTTCTGTTTATTTTAAGCTCAAGAACAGGCAAAACTAATGTATGCTGATATAAATAAGAATAGTGGTCACCTAAGTTGTTTAGGGATTTACTGTAAGAGGGTATAAAGGTAATGGAAATGTTCTAAATCCTTATTTAAGAATTGGTTACGTGGACATAATGTTGGCCAAAACTCATCGAATCACATACTCACAATATATGCATTTCACTCTGTTTAAAATTTCAACTAAAAAGCAAGAATCTAGGATTTCTGGTGGCTCCAACATCCTATGAATATTAATTTCTAATGTCAAAGGATAATATGAAGTTTACGGGTGAAACTAGTCAACAATATAACTTTACTAACATATAGTACTACTTCCTCACCAAAAGTTTGTGAGGGAGAGAGAAAGTACGGGCCAGAAATAACTTTTCTGTTCGATGTATGTGCTAACATCATTGCCTCCCACCTCCATCTCACTGTTCTTTAATACTATCTCTCTAACATTAAACAACAAGGGATTCTCTCAGTGGCTGGATCTCAACTCTTATCACTGTTGGAAAACTATTAATACTTTCATCTTTAAGCATCACACTCTTGTTGACTAAGAAATGGATCACCCAAAACTATTTTCTTAAGATGGAGCATTTTCTTAAGACGGAGTCTCACTCTGTCACCCAGGCTGAAGTGCAGTGGTGTGATCTTGGCTCACTGTAACCTCCACCTCCTGGGTTCAAGTGATTCTCCTGCATCAGCGTCCCAAGTAGCTGGGACTACAGGCACGTGCCACCACACCCAAGTAATTTTTTGTGTTTTAAGTAAAGACAGGGTTTCACCGTGTTAGCCAGGATGGTCTCCATCTCCTGACCTCGTGATCTGGCTGCCTTGGCCTCCCAAAGTGCTGGCGTTACAGGTGTGAGCCACCAAGCCTGACCTTGAAGCCTTTTCAAACACTGAACTTGAGATGGACCCACAGGGAACAAACTCTGGAAGCTAGGCCAGCACAAGTGCATGAACCATCAAATTCTATGGAACTCAAAAGTGCTAGAGGAAGTGAAAAGGTTCTAAGGGAGATAGACACCATATGTTAAGTGAAAGCATGCCTTGTATTTAGGGGTCGGGGGGGTGAGGATATCATGTAGTTCACAAGGAATTTTAAAATGGCATATTCCCTTTGAATTTCTTATTCTTTCAGGCTTTAGATTTAAGCATTAGGCAATTTTGCTCCATGGGAAATAACCTGTAGTTACAGCACCAATTTTCTTAAAATCAGTGTACTGAAAAGAAGTCTGCACTCGCATGTTTACAGTAGCACTTTTCACAATATCCAAGGTAGGAAATTAACCTACATTTCTATCAGTGAATGAATAAAGAAAACAGGTATATATAACCAATGGAATATTACTCGGTCATTAAAAAGATTTCATTGTGTATTTGCAGCAACAGGAATGAATCTGGAGGACATTATAGTAAGTGAAATAACACAGGCACAGAAAAATAAATACCACATAATCTCATTCATATGTGGCATCTAAAAAAGTTGATCTCATAGAAGAACACAATACAATGATAGTTACTAGAAACTTGGATGTTAGATGAGAGAGGGAAAGTAGATGTTGATCAAAGGATATACAATTATAGTTAAAATAAGAGAAATATTTTTTAAATATGCAGAATAGGCAAGTTTATAGAGACAGATAGTAGAGAGGTGACTGCCTGGAGCTGGGGTTGAAGGGGAGAGATAGGTGGTGGGAGGAGGAGAAACTAGGAATGACTATTAATGGTTATGGAGGTTCTTTGAGGGGTTATGAATATGTTTTAAAATTGTGTGGTGGTTGTACAACTCTGTGAACAAACTGAAAACCTTTGGATTATATATTTTAAGTGAGTGAACTGTATGATATGTGAATAGTAACTCCATAAGAATTTTTTTTTTTAAAGCCTGTCCAGGGCTTTGGAAATGCAATACAAATTCCCAAAGACCTTGAGAAGATAATACTGGCCACATACCTAAACTGAGTCTTCCAGAAGGTCAACTTTCTAGTTCACAGTCCATTAAGCTTTGTGCTAACAGGGGTATAGACACAGACCAGACGAGGGGGAACAAAGAGCACAGAGCCTCCAAAGTTCCTCTGGCAAATCACAGCTGGCCTTGGGCCACCCCAAGAATGTTGATCTTTGGCAGCAGTTTCATCAGCTAAGAAGGAGATGGCTTGTTCCCTCCCCCTCATGCCTCCCGCTGATCCCTAACATACACACTAAAGGAGAAAGAAGTCTGGAGAAATGAGTAAAATAAGAAAGCAGACCAGGGCTGGGCACTGGCTGAAGCCTGTAATCCCAGCACTTTGGAACGCTGAGGCAGGAGGATCACTTGAAGTCAGGAGTTCGTGACCAGCTTGGCAAACATGATGAAACTCCGTTGCTACTAAAAATACAAAAATTAGCCAGGCGTGGTGGTGGGCATCTGTAATCCCAGCTACTCGGGAAGCTGAGGCAGGAGAATCACTTGAACTCAGGAAGCAGAGGTTGTAGTGAGACAAGATTGTGCCACTGCACTTTAGCCTGGGTAACAGAGCGAGACGAGACTCCATCTCAAAAAAAGAAAAGAAAAGAAAGAAAGAGGGAGGGAGAGAAGGAAGAGAGGAAGGGAGGAGGGGAAGAGGGGAAGAAGGGAAGAAGGGAAGAAGGGAGGGAAGGGAGGGAAGTCAGGCAGGCAAGCAGGCAAGCAAGCAGACCAGGTTACTCCCATGCCAGATCCTTCAGACTGAGTTAAGAAGGACAAAATGATAAGGTGATCCTTGAGCCAGATATCAGATTGAAATATTCAGCTGGACGAGACAGAACTGGGCTTTGTTATGCAACTAAAAGTGACCAGAAAGCTCTGAGATATACCCGAGATATCATTAAAACATAGCAAAAAGCAATTCAGCATAGCACAGTTGAAGGCCGTAATGAGGAATAAATAAAACCATTTTACGTTATGCACCCAGGCCCATTCAGACTAAAAACAAAACAAAACCCAGTTCATTTATGAGGAAGTTATTTTCTTGATTTTATTCTTGAAAAAGGGAAAGAGAGTGAAGAAAATATTCAAACCAATAAAGAGGATCTAGACACTCTGGCATGGGGGAAAGACACTAAAGACACACAGGTTCTAATGACACTTCCATACCGACAGTCACCTACTTGCATCTCTAGCCAGTACTAATGTCCTAAGCTCTAGGCCAACATATTCAACTGCAAGGTCTTTGAAGGTATAGCCTCCCCAGCATCATCTCCCACATGCTCACACACAGGCTTTCCTAAGCCCACCCATGTCAAGCTGTCTGGACCCAGTGCCCTCTTTGCTTTCCATGCATGCTGCTCTGTTGGTCCAATACGTCCCTTCATAATGTCTCTGTCTGAATTACTCCAGCTCATCTTCCCAAACTCAGCACAAGGGTCTCCACCTTTTAGAACCTAGGGGAGATAAGTGCTTCTCTCACTATATTATGGCATATCAAAGAAGAAAACATCAAGGGGCAGCTCCTTAGGAGACTCTGAGTGTAAGGGCTGGAGCCTCATCTTACTCACGTTAGCATTCCCTATGCTGAGCAGAGTGCCTCGTATAGAGGGTGCTTAGGAAATGTTGGAGGAAGGAATAAGTGAATTTACCAATGAAGATATGAAGTCTGCCAAGGGTGTCTTTCAGAAAATTCTGAAATGTAATGTTTGAAGCAACCATCACATAGCAAGTCAAAGTTGGGGTACTGACCTGTAACTGTAAACAAGCCATGTGATTTTTTTTATGCTTCCATGTCTCCAATGTCAAATGGAAAGGAAAAGGAATCTCTAAATGTTTCTTTTCAGCTTTAAAATTCTATGATTATGTGTCCATGCAAGATCTCTATGGAAAGGGGTTTAATTTAAAGCAGAGAAGAAAATGAAGGACATTTTGGGTTTTCTATTCCCACAAAGTTTTCAGGAGAAAAACAACCAAAGATCTGTTCTAAATGGCTTAATCATGCCTATAAAATGATAGGCCAGGCAAGATGATTCTTAAATTTTCCCTCCTTTACCACTTCTTAATTATTAGAAAACAGACATAAAAAGCACAGGTAGACACTTCCCATCAAGAAAGGCAAGGGGAAATTTTCCCAAAGAATTGCCAGCTTGGTACCCAGGATCCAGTTTCCCCATTTAAGCTGCTTAGCTATTATGAAAGAATAAAAAAAGTCATCAAAGGAAAAAAGAAGTATCAAAAAGAGAAGACTGTGGTCTCAGAGAGTCCCAGGAACTCAAAGCAGTTTAGAACTGGCCTTCTCTTAGAGAATTAGGAGACTATGTTCTCTGCTCCTCAGGCTCTGTAGTAATTCTAAGGACACCCTAGTGTCCATAATTAGCACTGGCTAGACGCTGAAAACAAAGTTCACTGCTGGAACAGATGATGCTTGGCTAAGCCATCACTCACTGGTTTGCATTTGCAATCCAGATGTACATCAACCTTCAAATTAAAATATAACAAACCCCATGACACAAGTTTACCTAACAAACCTGCACTTGTACCCCAAACTTAAAAGTTAAAAAAAATACACTCACTGTGTTAGTCTGTTTTCACACTGCTGATAAAGACATATCCAAGACTGAGCAATTTACTAAAGCAAGAGGTTTGTTAGACTTAGAGTTCCATGTGGCAGGGGAGGCCTCACAATCATGGTGGAAGGTGAAAGAGAATCTGAGGCAGAATAGAGACAGAAAGTAGAGAGGTGATCACCTGGAGCCAGGGGGTGAAGGGGAGGCACATCTCACATGATGGCAGCAAGAGAAAGAATGAGAGCCAAGCTAAACGGGCTTCCCCTTATAAAATCATCAGATTTCATGAGACTTATTCACTATCACAAGAACGGCGCCGGAAAGACCCGCCCCCATGATTCAATCACCTCCCACCAGTTCCTCCTACAACACGTGGGAATTGTGGGAGTTATAATTCAAGATGAGATTTGGGTGGGGATACAGTCAAACCATATCACTCATATCACTCACCAAAGCATAAAATCCACCCTGGACCACGCTAGCCAGTCATCTTCAGAAAGCAGTGTACCAGGAGCCAGTAAGCAAAATAAAAAGCACTCAAAAATATGTTTCTAGGTCCATAACTTGCTAAGCAATCCTTAAATTGCCATATTCGTGGGAATAATTTTATATTTATACTCAGAGTTTCCAGTAAGAAAAAAATTAATAAGTTTCTAAATTTACCTAACAGGAACATAAGGAGGGGAGATGTCCTAAATGTATTTCGTATGATGTAAAATTCTCTCAAAGCTACCAATCTGAGTAAATTGATGAACTCTGAAATCCTTCTTTCTTGAGCCAAATTTAAATAGGACACTTATAGAGGGTGAGGAAACATCATGAGGCTAGCCCATAGGACTTTTGTGATCTGACTCAGTCTTTTCTCCTAATTAGCAAAAGTGGACCTAAAAAATACCAAACAAAAGGGCAGATTTACTCAGACGGTTTGTGATGAACTTTTGCCTCCTGATTCTCAGAAGTGAGAAAGGATTTGGCTTTGCTTGTGGGTAAGAATAACAGAACAAATTCTAATCTATCATGGATCAATCTAAGTATAAAGGTCATGATGAAGATAAATAATACCAAGAGTATACAGGGATGTATATGTCTACAAAATATTACATCAAGCAGTTAGCACTCTAAACCCAGATTAAAACTGGAACATTATATGGACCCCTGTATTCAGGCTCAGTGTTGGTCAACAGTAGAAAGCTTTGTCCTAAGTTCCATTTTTAACTCTTCCACATAATGTAAATATAGGATGTGGACAAACAGCTAAAAAGTGAAAATTCATTTAACAAAATGACTGTATGGTCTATATGATGTTAAATAGCTGGTATAACTGATTTCTCTTTAAATGGCACCTATAACAGTGATGATCTATTTCACAGTGAAACAATTCTAACTCTAACTTCTAGCTATACTGAGTTGCTGTATTCCACTTATCAAGAGAGGCATTCTACCAAGGACTACAAATACAGGTTGCTATATTAATGCTGCCGTGTAGCTGGGGATCCATGCATTCAAGGCCAGCAGGCCTTATATAAAGACTGAGGGCTTATATTAATATAACAGATTCATGGTGGGTTTAAGCAGGTTGCTATGAACTGAGTAATTCCCCCCAACCCCCACTACCAACAACAAAAAATTAATCGGTTGAAGCCCTAGCTCCAAATGTGGTGATATTTAGAGACGGGGCCTTTGGGAGGTAGTCAGATTTAGATGAGGTCGTTAGGATGGTGCCCTCATGATGAAGTTAGTGACCCTGTAAGAACAGACACCAGAGAGCTTGCTGTCTCTCTCTTAACCCACACACACCAAGAAGGCCATGTGAGGACAGAGCAAGAAGGTACCATCTGTAATCCACAGAGAGAACCCTCACCAGACACTGACCTGATGGCACCCTTGATCTTGGACTTCCAGGCTCTGGAACTGTGAGAAATAAAATCTTATTACTTAAGACCCGCAGTCTATAGTATTTTGTTATAGCAGCCAGAGCAGACTAAGACATAGGTTATGCTTAATAGATTGTGATGGCTAACTTCATGTGTCAACTTGGCTAGATTATGGTGCCCCGTCACCTGGTGAAACACTCCTCTAGATGCTGCCATGAAGGTACTTGTGAATGTGATTAACACTGACAATCCATAGATTTTAAGTGAAGCAGATTACCATCCACAATGTGTGTGGGCCTTATCCAATCAGTTGAAAGCCCTAAGAGCAAAGACTGAGGTTTCCTGAAAAGGAAGGAATTCTCCCTCAAGACTGCAACACAGAAACCCTACCTGAGCCTCCAGCCCGTTGTCCTACCCTGTGGATTTTGAACTCAAAACATTAATTGTTATAAATGTAACATCATCCTAAATTACTTTTCAATATTACTTTTCAACATTAACTGTTGCCTAAATTTATGGCCTGCCAGCCAGCCCAAAAAATTTCGAACTTGTCAGTTCCCACAAGGATTTCTTAAAATCAAACTCTCTCTCACCATATATATATAACACACACACTTACATATACACATATATACACACATACATTATTGGTTCTACTTCTCTGTAGAACCCTAGTATACAGGTTAAGCAGAATGGTATCAAAGAAACATGAGGTAGACAATGACTGGGACCGATTGTCAGGGCAGGGATAAAGAAAATGATGCACAGATATTTCATGAATTATCTACAAGAGTGGGTAGTTGTACAGAGTTCACTAGTACATATTAGCTATTTTATACTTATCAACTGATTTAGTACCTCTCCCATCCTCCAAATACAGTTAAATTAAAAAGTTTAGTATTGGCTACTATGATCATGTTTACTTTTTATATCATCTTTGTGCTTTCCATAGAGATAACAATTGCCCAGTTGGCATAGTTTGTAATTCATTTTTCTTTAATCTTTTCCATCAGATATGCCTTATGCCTGACAAATGATTTTTCTTCACAATGAACAAACATCAGATGTTCTATAAGCTCCAATTTTTTTCTGGAGTCCTTCCTCATGGTTACCCCCATGTCTCCCTAACTCCCAAACCCAGTTCTGCTACCTATCTCTCATCCTGGGACTTCCCCTTTCCTTTCTCTAGTATTTTTTTTTTTCTTCTGGAACCCATGCTCTCCTTTTTTCTTAGTTCTCCCATTCATTTTGCTGGGTCACATCCTCCAGTAACCTTCCAAGAAGGTTATATGAAAGGTACATTTTAAAATATTTTTATTTCTGAAAATATAATCTCATGCTTGATCATTTTCTTGCATATGAAAAATTAAGTTTTAAAGGCATTGTTCCTTCGTTTTCTAAAATCCAGTGATACTCTATTATAAAGTCTAATTCCAATTTTTTTTCTGTTTACTTCCTTTTTTCCCATCACTGGAACACTGCAATGGTTTTCCTTGAGCTAGGCTTTCCCCTCCCATATACTGAGGGACTCAGCACACCATTTAGAAACACATGTCTTTCAGTTTTGAGAATTTTAAAATATTCTTTCTATGTTAATTTCCTGCCCTCCATTCTTGTGGCCTCTTCCTAGAATTCACATTAGATCTGAACCTCAGAGACTGATCTCCTAGTTTCGTTATCTTTGATACCATATGTTCTACATCTTTGCTTTTAGCTTACTTTCTAAGAGTGCTATCTTCCAAACTTTCCTTTGAATTTTGTTTTTTTGCTATATACTGTTTTATTTAGAAGACCTCTTACCTGTTACTTAATGATTCTTTTTAGTTTATAAATATAACATCATCCTAAATCTAAGTAATCAGTATGGTTATCTCAACATATTCTTCATTTCCTCTCTCTTTTTTTTTTTTCCAATTTGTAATGTTTTTCTGTTTTTCACGTTGAAAGCCTTCTTCAAATACCTTGTAATATTGGCTTGCATATTCACATTTACAAGCTGAGGCACTGAAATTCTGCTTGCAAGGTTAGAAAATATAGGCTGAGCATGTTGCCTTGGAGACTTCACTGAAAAGCAGTCAGAAAAAAAAAGGCCTTTTTCTGAAAGACTCTCAGATGTAAGGATTCGGAAAACTTTTTATCTAAGAATTATTCTTTCTCAAGATGCTAATACTCTGCTCTCCTGCCTGTCATGAACCTTCTGTGTAGATTTACTAAATCTTCTGGTTTTCAGCGCTGTAATTTACTTTTACTCTCTGCTATATATGATGTCCCTGAGGGCGGAGCTTCCAATTAATTTCTTCAAAGAACAAACCTCAGTTCTTCTATGAGAAAAGCATGGGAGGCGATGGGGAGAATATCACATGACCATGTTAGGTGGAGGAGGGCCAAGGATCCCAAAACTCCCTGCTCCTATGGCTCTTCTGAACAAATGCATTTGGGGAGTGTACAGACCTGCCTGCTGCCTCTGTAAAACACACTACTTATAAGACCGTTAAGAGTTCTAAAATATTAATCTTGCTTCTGGCTTACATCCCCCTCTGCAGGATGGCACGTAATACTTTCCTCTGTTTTGCTAAGTTCGTTGTAACTCCTCTTTCTGCTCTTCACCTTGTTAAACTTTATGAACACCTATTACCCACTGATACCACCTATCCCATATTCTTTTGCCTTAGGGATTAATACTTATTATTAACACATAACTTTACTCTTGTCTGGTAGTATTTAAGTGGAGACGGAAAGGAGTTAAAAACAAGAAGTGTGAAAACACTATGTCCTTTTAAGCAAAGGGACCAAGATTGTCTTCTTAGTCTCACAAGCAGAGCTGAGAAAACATATCTGGAAATGAACACTCCTCACTACCCACCTCCTTTAGCTTCCAACCAAGGTATTTTATCTTTAGTCAGAAATTAAAAGGCTGAAAGGAAGCTCACACATTCAAACAGTATAGGAATTTAGCCTCTATCCTTTACCACATCAATGCCATCATTTGCCAAAGACAGGGACAGAAAGCCACTGACACGAATAGCCAAGTTCTGATATATTTCTGCCCCTGAGCTTACTCTAAGTAGCCAGTACTTGAGTTAGCTTCCTGACCTGGTGCTTCTCTCCTGCTCAGAAACAGAGGAAATGATTGCCCTTGTCTGTGCCTCACCTCCCATCAGGCATGGACAGTTGTTCAGCAACAGAGGCCTCCTAATTGAGCCAAACCTTTGGGATATAATGATGGATCAGGAGGAGCTTGACAGGGAAGAAAAAAGCCAAAATGACCTAATACACTAGCCTGTCAGTTTATGAGGCAACCACAGAATCTCTGTCCTGAAACTCACCTGCATACCTCCGACACCTGCTGTGTAGGTCCTGTGAACCCAAAGCAAGCAGCTTGCATCACACAGACAGGGAGTATCTCTGGTTCACACACAGTGCCCCCTACCTCCAATTAGTTCTTTTGCTTTCTGGACTCTGAGTCCAGCCAACCTAGCCAATGATAGTTGTTTGCCCCTCTTCGCTATAGCTTAGCTGCCTGGATCCAATTCCTCACTCACCTAAACATGCATGCTATATACTAACCCTTCCCCTGTGTTCTGTTTGCTGGTAATTCATTACTCAGATTATTCTGATCCCTACCGAAGACCAAAATCTACAGCCCCACATAACTGACCCACATCTGACCCCTGCGTCATAACTCCTGTTTAGTAAATACTACAGGAGAAGTGACATAGTGTACTAGTAGCACATTAGATACTGTCACCAGACAGATTTGGGTTCAATTGTAGTTCTGCCACTTACAAGCTGTGGGACACTGGACAAGCCACTGCACTTCTTTGAGCTTATTTCCCTGATCTGGAAAATGAAGATAATATAAATCCTAGTTCAAAAGCTGTTAGGATTTGAAGAAATAATACAACAACTAGTAACTAACACAGTGCATGAAACAGAAAAGGCACCTAATTATGTACTAGCCCCTCCCATCGAAGGTGACTTGAACTAGTAATAAATGTAGTGGTTTTCCCATGATAGACTGCACAAACTGTCTATGAAGCATCACATGGACCTTGCCTGCCTTGAGTTCCTAAATGAAACACCTTTGTCTTTATTGCTGACGGCTTTTAAATCAGTCAGCCTTCAACTGCACATGCAAAGCCAAACTTTGAGAGCCACAGCAATATCCAATGTCACCTTAAAATACAAAAAAATATATATTTAAAAAGAGGGTTTATTAAAATTAATTTGAACTTGTAAAAATAACTACAAAAATGACTCCTCTCAAGGTTTAACAGTTCTTGACTTAAACAGAAAAAGCAGCTAAGCTCAGGGGTACACAGTAATTTACATAATATTGCAGATACCCACAAAGTATCTATTACTTTTCATTCCGGGTGTTTAAATGAAAATGTTAAGATACCATTTAATTCAAAGCTTTTCTTTGGCATTTTATGATCACATTTTCTTTGAAAATCTGGCTAGTGGCGACATTCTACCTGACTAGCTATCCAGAACTCTTTATTTAAAAAATCAGCTTTCAAAGATATCTAGTGATGTTTTTTCTTTTTAGGTATTTTTCTTTGCTATCGAAGTATGAAATTATATAAACAATATTTTAAAAATTAATGCTAATTTTTCCATAATTCTTGAAAATTTGCCAATTGCCATTTGCTAAGATAAATCATCAAAACTCTCTGGATTCTACCAGTAATTAGTCTAAAGGAAAGATGCAAATCAACAACCCAGACTGCCATAAACACATATATACATTCACCCACCAAGATCTTAATTTCTACAATGAAATGAAAACAGGGAGGGTGTACTTGACAGACTATTTCTACACAAAATGAATCTGACACTTACTTAGCCTGGCAATGCCACTACTGTGAGAAAGCATTTAGCAGACAGGACTTGTAATAGCAGAACAACTGACAGCTGTGCATGCTCCGTGTTGAGTATTAAAAAAAAAAAAAAAAAAAGTCACCAGCAAAGCTAATGTGAATGGAAAATATAATAGTGCTGTTTCTGGGAATGGATCATCTGATATAACACAAGAAAGGAAATGGATGTTAACTCTACCTTATGTCCAGAGTCAGCCTAATATCTGCATATGCTCACTTAAAAAAACGAAAGGCTTTTGTAGTGAGGGGGATGATGGTGCTAATGGGAGAAATGAGACAGCACCAATTAAAAACAAAGGATTTTAAAGCATATGCTTCACTTACGGCAACTGAATGTGAGCCTGAGAGATGAAGCTGCTGGTGAGGGGAAGTGCCATATCCTTTCTCTGGAGAATTTGATGAATCCTCAATACATGTTAACAAAGACGAATTTACTGTAAAGATAATGAAGCTTAAGCCTTGGGACCCGCAGTTGTAAGGGCCTCTTCCAAGAACATAGGAGGAGCCCTAGCAATGTCTTCACACAGACTTATGTTCTTGTGAATCCTGAGAAAATGAAATCTATTACCACTACCATTAAGATTGCTTCCTTCCACTACAACTTTTCCTCCTTCACACACACACACACACACACACACCCGCTTGCAAAGAGTACAGTAGTGTGCATGGGCATTTTGGGAGCCAGCTAAAGAGCAGCAGAGCTGGGAGTACATTTAATTGGCAATGACTGGGATATTTTTACGTGACCCAGGTACGGTAAGTTATTGCTATGGGTCCTGGTGGAGGATGCTCCTACAACTTAATGTCCCAGTTCCCCTTGCGTTGTGGCCCAAAGATGCAGGGCCAGAGAATGTAAAATAAATGTGGCCTACGTTATTCAGCACCAAGAAAGGATGAGATAAGAAAGGAGAAAACAAGGCCTGATATAAGTGTTCACAGCCAGAAACTAGTCTATGGAAAAGTGTTCCAAATCTTACAGAAAGATACGTAAGTGAAAGAAACTTGATAATTTTCCAAAGTTGACAGCAAGCCTAAAATATGTACATGGCATTACTAATAAAAGCTAAAATTTTCTAAACCAACCATAACAAAAAAAAAGCTCAATCAATATCGTCAAAGGGAAGACTGTATTACCTTTCTATTCTCTCTATGGAAAATATTAGAAAAATCTTTATTGTATGAAATGATCAAAGAGTATGCAGCCAAAAATGTTTTTTTTAAAAAAAGGACAATAGAGGTAATTTTTAAAAACATTATACAATCTTCCTATTTTGTGACAATGATGTCAGTTTTTGGAAGATCTGTAATTTGTTGTGATTTCTTTTCTAATTTACTTGTAACTTTCTCATTTTTTCTTTAAGAGGTCCTCCAAAACTTTGTTTCAAGCCCCATGAAACCTGAATCTGCCTCTGCAGATCCTCATAGATTCTTGTCTTCAATATTCCATAAGATAATTGATTCTCATTTCCTGACATATATGGGAAAGCCTTAAAAACCTAGAAACTTGACCTTACTTTGTGTTAACAGCTCATGTAAATCTTCTAAAACTATAGAATACATTAATCTGAGAAGTATTAAAAGCATAATTGGATCGAAAATTTTCTTTCATTTATAAATAGAGCTTCAGGGGTATCATTTAACAATCATCCAAAAGAATGTGAACATGGAAAGTCTATGAGATTTGTTTTTGAAATAGCTTTTTAGGAAAATTTGTTGATATAGCTTTTCTGAGCCTAACAAACTTCACACCAAACATATCTAGGTCTAACACCACTACCCATTTCACCTGTTTCTCTGAATTGGGTTCAAGGAGAAATTTCAGATGTTTCTAAATCCTGATAGTTGATTTTGGCTAGTTTTTATTCTAAGCGTAATTCTAGGCAAAAGTTCAAAATAGTCTTGAATTACATTTAATTCCACTCTCCAGTGTTCCCAATGAAATATGGGTCCCTTTGGCAGTCCTCAGAGGTTAACTGTGTAAAACATAGCCAGTTTCATGCTGCATGAGGCCACATGCACTCAGTAAACCTTCTCGAAAGCCTCCAGGGCTCACTGTGGTTGCCAGCATGCCAAAGCTATATTGGAGCTCCACATTCATCCCATCTGGTCCCAGTCAGAATGAACTCAAGGGTCTGTGTACTATATCAAATATACCAACTACCTTTTTAAATAAGAATTTTTAAAAACATGGATAAAAACATAGTTAAAGTTATTTAAGTGTGCACCATATGTAAAAAGGTAATGAGCATTTGAAACACTATCATTCCGAACATATTTAATCAATCTTTTCAGAGATCCTAGTTGTGTTGGGGGAAAAAAAAAAAAGGATCAGAAATAGCAGTACTGATTGTTAAAGAGATCTGCCCAGGGAGCTGGCTTGAAATCTATTCCGCAGGCTTGGCTAGGGATGGTGAGAACTGGAAAACTGGCAAGAGAGAGGGGTCTGGGGGCTGGAAGAGGAGGAGTTAATTGCTATTTTTAGGGCCAGTGAAAATCGTTCCGTTTTAGAACAGCATCTACTTCTCAGTTGGAACTATCACAAACCAAGCCCAAGAACATATTTCATTGTCCATAATTACACACTACGCTATCACTACATTGTATATTTTTTTAAAAAAGATAAAGCTATCTTCATTTGCGCAAGCACATGGACACTCACAAATAGAAAAACCACAAATATCTTGCTCTCAGTAGGGAATGGGTCTGACAGCTACTCACTTTTTCTCCAAAGCAAACCACACCACCCACTTGAATGTTAATAGTTTCAGGCCTTAATTCACTGCTAATGTATTTTAAGCATTTTCATCTGAACAACTTGCTAATATTCCTTTTCAATAAAGAGGACATAACTGAGGATCAGGTCTATAAGTAGGCAACAATAGACGCCACAGGGAGGCAAAGGGACAAAGAAGCTCAAATAACAGTAAAATCTGAAAGCTGATATCCCATGTAAGATGCTCAGTGAAAATTAAAACCATAAACCATAAATCTGCAAAACCCAAGGCTTTCTTCAATTCAATTCACATAAATCACAGTGGATCTTTTTTGGAAGAAGAAGATTATCGGGCAGGGGGTTATTTTAAATTGACCAATAATTGTATGTATTTACTGGGTACAATGTGATGTCTTGATACATGTATGCATTGTGGAATAATCAAATCAGGCTAATAACAAATCAATCACCTCTAATACTTATAGTTTCTTTTTCCTGAGAATCCATTGTTTTAGCTATTTGGTTTGCTTTTATTAGAAACAGCGTCTTGCTATGTTGCCCAGGCTGGATTCAAACCCCTGGGCTAAAGCAATCCTCCCATCTCAGCATTCTGAGAAGTTGGGACTACAGAGGCACACCAGTACACCAGATTCTTTCAACTAGTTTGAAATATATAATACATCAATATTAATTATAGTCCCCATGCTATATAATAGAGCACTATAACCTATTTCTCCTAACCGAAACTTTGTGCCCTTTGACTGACATTTCCCCTTTCTCCACCCGTATCCTGCAACTCTCATGCCCCCTACCCTTTGGTAACCACCATTTTCCTCTCTCTGTCTACGCTATCTACTTGTTCACATGTAAGTGACATCACACAATATGTGGCTTATTTCACTCACATAATGTCCTCTATTTCACTCACATAATGTTCATTCATTATGTGGCAAACGACAGAATTTCCTACTTTTTAAAGACTGAATAGTATACCATTGTGTAGATATTTCATATTTAAAAAAATTAAGTCCACTTTGGGAGGCCGAGGCGGGTGGATCACGAGGTCAAGAGATCGAGACCATCCTGGTCAACATGGTGAAACCCCGTCTCTACTAAAAACACAAAAATTAGCTGGGCATGGTGGCATGTGCCTGTAGTCCCAGCTACTCGGGAGGCTGAGGCAGGAGAATTGCTTGAACCCAGGAGGCGGAGGTTGCGGTGAGCCGAGA
>PVKV010008879.1:0-84931 GCA_004027835.1 Alouatta palliata
GGGGGAGGAGTTGAAGAGGGGAGGGGTTGAGATTAAAGAAGTTGAGCTGGCTGACAGTTGAGATGGGAAAAGGTTGAGCTAGGGAAGAGATGAGGTGGAGAGGGGTTGAGATGAGGGAGGGGTTGAGGTGAAGGAGTTGAGATGGAGAGGGACTGCGGTGAGGAGGGTTAAGATGGGGGAGGAGTTGAGATGGGGAGAGGTTGAGATGAGTGTAGTCGAGATAGGAAGGAGTTGAGCTGAGTGAAGTTGAGATGGGGGCATTGAGATGGGTGGGACTGAGATGAGAAGGGCTTTAGTTGGGGAGGGTTTGAGATGGGGCATGGGTTGAGATGAGTGTGGTGAGATGGGTGTGGTGAGATGGGTGTGGTGAGATGGGTGTGGTGAGATGGGTAGCTTTTAGATGAGGTAGGTTTGAGATGGGGAGAGGGTGACAAAGGGAGGCACTGAGATGAGTATGGTTGAGACGTTGAAGGGTCAAGTTGGGGAGAGGTTGAGATGTGAAGGGGCTGAGACAGGAAGGGGTTGAGTTGTGAAGGGGTTGAATTGTGACTGGGCTAAGTTGTGAAGGGGTTGAGTTGTGACCGGGCTGAGTTGTGATGGGGCTGAGTTGTGAAGAGGTTGAGTTGTGAAGGGGTTGAGTTGTGACGGGGCTGAGTTGTGAAGGGGTTGAGTTGTGACAGGGCTGAGTTGTGAAGGGGTTGAGTTGTGACAGGGCTGAGTTGTGAAGGGGTTGAGTTGTGACAGGGCTAAGTTGTGAAGGGGCTGAGTTGTGACAGGGCTAAGTTGTGACAGGGCTAAGTTGTGAAGGGGCTAAGTTGTGAAGGGGCTGAGTTGTGACAGGGCTAAGTTGTGAAGGGGCTGAGTTGTGACGGGGCTGAGTTGTGAAGGGGTTGAGTTGTGAAGGGGTTGAGTTGTGAAGGGGTTGAGATGGGAAGGGGTTGAGTTGTGAGTGGAGTAGTTGTGAAGTGGTTGAGTTGTGAGGCACCTGGGATGGGAAGTGGTTGAGTGTTGAAGGGGTTGAGTTGGGGAGGGGTTCAGATGAGATTAACTGGGGAGCAGCTGACATGGGATGGTCTTGAGATGGGTAGTGGTTGAATTGGGGAGGACTTGAGATGGGGGTGGGTTGGGGAAGGGTTGAGATGGGGTGGGACTGGGTTGGGAATGGTTGAAATGGAGGGATTAAGAGAGGGGTTAAGTTAGACCTGAGCACCGCACCCCAGTGCACTCAAGCCGAGTGTGTCCTGACAGCAATGTCTCCACACCAGGAGCACTGTCCCCAGAGCTCCAAGAGCAGAAAGAGAATTTACTGAACGCCTCTGTATTTTCCTGATACATTTGGGAAGGGTTGCAGGTTCCTAGTCTCCTGATCAGTAGGCAGTGATGCGCTTTTGTAGAACAGCAGTGAGGCCGAGTAGTGGGAGTGAGCACAGCTGCAGAGGATCTGGAAGCGGGTCCCCAGGAGTGGCAGGGGCAGGGAGAGACGGGGAAAAGAGGACAGTCCCCTTCCTCACTCACAGGCCAGCCCTGCATGCCTTCATTCCCTCCCTACTATAGGCTTTGCGAGAAAAAGAGGAAGAGAAAGATGGTTAGAGGAGCTAAAAGCAGAAGAGGAGGAGGACAGTATGGCTGGGGTAACAGCTGCTGAGGCAGGGTCCCCAGAAGGGTGCCCCGTGCCCACCTCCTTTGCACCTCAGCTTTCTCACCTGCACCTTCAATGAGAAGTCATGTGAGATGAATTTTAAAGGTCTTTTCATCGGTGCCTGGAATTCTACAGGGTGTCTAATTCTGCATGTGCGTGCGTGTGTGGTGTTCAGCAATTTTATAAATATTTTTTTTCAGCCAAAAAGGCCGATGCAAATTCCTTCAGTTATGTGCATCTCCTCCACAATGAGCACTTCCTTTTCTGCACGTGTCTTCATCCATCCCCTCACATCCAAGAGGAAAACGCCCTTGACTCATTTGCAGCCATGGGTCCAGGTGAGCCCTTAAGGATGGCAAGGTGTTGCCAGTGGTCAAGGAGAAGGAAGGCCCTGGACTGCCGTGGGAGTCCCGGGGAGCTCACCCTGCCCCGCCAAGGCCCTTCCTCCTCCTGGCTTTGCTTTCCTTCCTTGTGATGTGAGTGCTGACCACCAGGCTGCCCCAGCCCCTCCAGCTACGCAGTGGAAAGCATCCCAGCGAGACGGCGGCTGCAATGCACAGAAACGACCACTTGGGGGCACCACAAAAGAGGAAAAAAATACCTCTTCACATGAAGAGGGAAAATGTGACAAATGGTGCGGCTGGCGCTAGAGGGCGCCGCTTTCCCCACTTTCTTCAAAAAGGTGGCTGGAGGCAGAATCTCCATATCTTGACATGTCCAGAAGGCTTCAGAGCCTCCTTCTGCAGATATGGCCGTGGGGGCAGAGTGGAGGCAACCCAGCACGAGGGCAGAATGGGAGAGCGAGGACTGACTCCCCTGAGCCTCCAAACAGGGAGGAGACTGATTGTGCCATAAAAGGAAACACAGAATGGGCTGATCTGGCCTGGGCACCATGCTGCAGAGTCACAAAACCTCTCCCCGGCCTCCTCCCCCAGGGCCTGCCTTAGAAGGGAAGAACTTGGACTATAGATCTCCCTGAGCCTGGCTCCCAGCACTGTGCTCTGGAAAAGAAGGAAACCCTCTGCTTTCTCTCAGGGCATCCAGTGGCTTCAGAAAGAAAAAGGGAGTGTGTGTTTTTAGAGGGGCAGGAAGTCTCCAGGTCACTGTATAACTCTCTGGCAGAGAGGTTATGCATTCACGCTCTGCAAGAGATGAGAGTCGCCAGGCACTTAGCAGGGGGCCAGTCCCCCGCTTCCCAGCACAGGACCCTCCATGTCAGAGGCAGCCTCCGCTGCAAGCACAGAAACCCGCACAGCTCACCCACTACCTTGTTTATTCTCACACCCTGTTCTCTAGGGAAGCATTTCTAGAACTATGGAAGGTTTGAAGGGAAGGGCAAGTCACCAGACACCAGACCCAGAAACAGGCTCTTTTTGCTAATCCCGGGAGGACAAGTAAAGAAAAATCAAGGGTATGTGAAGTTCCCCAAAGGACTCAGCTTAAAACAAATCTCTAGAAATCACCCAAATTGTGTCAGTTCCCAAGGGAAGCCCAGTTCTCTGGATTCTCTGCGCCTTCCTGCTCTGCTCAGAATTCCAAGAAAGCAGGACATATGCTCCAGGTCTCTTCCTGGCTGGTGGATTTCAAACGTGTTGTTGGTTAGTGATAACCCGGTGTGCTGAAGGCTCATGATTTCTGTGTTCCACTGGCATATGTTCTGGTTCCTGCACGCCTGTTCTACTACAGTGCCTCATCTCTGAGTACGATGGCTGGATTTCGCAGACCTGCAACCTCAGGTGCCTTCAGGACCAAGTCAGTCCTCTAAATGAGTGAATTAGCCCAAAGGCAGTAGAGAGTAGGGGGAATACAGTGACCTGGAGACTTTCTGCCCCCTCTAAAGACATACACACTTAAATAAAATTAAAATATCTGACAAGTCAACAAAGCACTTATATATAACGGAACAAACTCGGCCATGCACCCTTTTGACAACAGCAGTTCCAGATTCCTGTATTCTAACAACCCAAGTGATGTCTGATGCTGGCAGCAGGTGGCAGCACGTGGACTGAGGTCTCCACTTAGTCTGATTAGACCTGCACGAGATCTTCGTCGCCAGGCTAGAGTGTAGTGGCACGATCATGGCTCACTGCAGCCTCGACCTCCTGGGCTGAAGCGATCCTCCCACCTCAACCTCCTGAGTAGCTGTGACCATAGGTGTGCCCCACCATGCCAGGCTAATTTTTTCATTTTTTTTTTTTAAGAGATGAGGTCTGCCTATGTTGCCCTGGCAGGTCTGAAACTCCTGGGTTCAAGCAATCCTCCCACCTTGACCTCCTAAAGTCCTGAGATTACAGGCTGAGCCACAGCTCCTGACCATAGCATTGTTTTTTAGAGAGACGGGGGTCTCACTATGTGGTCCAGGTTGGTCTCAAACTCCTGCGCTTAAGCCATCCTCCTGCCTTGGCCTCCCAAGATGCTGGGATATTACAGGTGTGAGCCGCTGCACCTAGCCTGTGGCCATAGGATTTTGTTTTACTACATAAACCTAAGCTTCAAGGTTGAGACACGTGATGCCTTACAGAAATATGCTGCTGATGTTGAATGTGGTGCGAATGCTGGAGAGACGGTTGGATGTGATCACCCCTACCAAGTCAGCATAGCTGCAGGGCACATGAGGCAGAAGTGGGCAGGACTTCAGGACTGGTTCCTCCCACCTTATCACTCACACTGTCCACTGACCTTCACATAAAGCACCAGCAGTCACCCAGGCTCTCAGGACCCCAGCTTCCTCACCCGCAAATGAGGCAGCTGCACCAGATGAATTATAATACTGAGAATGATAATGGCTCATAGGCATCGACTGTTGACCTTGTGCCAGGCACTGTGCATTTGTTCTGTAACCTCCCACATGCTGCTGTGGTCCACTGATGTATACAGCTGACCCCAAGCCTAACTGCAACCACTGCACCACAGTCTTCGGCAAACCTCTGATGCCTGCTGTATACAGCAAAGGCAAGTGACAGGCTCCTGAAGGTAAGGAACTGGGCATGAAGGAGAAAAACAACCAAGCACTGGACTAAGTACTTTGCATGCTGTTTTTCCTTCATAGCAATTCAAAAAGGATGCTGTATTCATCCACAATCTAGCAAAAGAGGAAAACGAGGTTCAGAAAGGTTGAATATTTTACCCAAGGTGAAATAAGACACAGCTCA
The DNA here is from genome assembly GCA_004027835.1 of Alouatta palliata. Classification (NCBI taxonomy): domain Eukaryota; kingdom Metazoa; phylum Chordata; class Mammalia; order Primates; family Atelidae; genus Alouatta; species Alouatta palliata. Next base: position 4,792 of record PVKV010008879.1, read on the forward strand.
ATGGTGATCAAATAATAGCTTGAAGGAGGACGGTTCCCATGCAACCTGCAAGTTAACCAACTTGTCTTTTACAGCTCATGAAGCTTCACACCCCAGGGGCACCTCGTCTAAACCTAGAGCCGCTGGTGTTGTGAGCTTCCTGGACTGGACTGTTCGGTATCACTAGAGCTATCAGAGGCCAGGTGAACACACAGGTGGTAACTCTAACTGTAGCCACTGTCACAGAGCATTCATGAATATTTATTCACAAATAATTACTGAGGGCCTATGTGTCAGCATCGCCCTCAGCACTGGGGCTAAGGAGTCAACCAGGCAGTCAAATCACGGGTCTCATGGCACCAACATTCTTGTGAGGGTAGGTGGTCTACTGCGTGGGTGATGTGGCACAATGACCGGGCATCCATGTTAGACCGTGTGATGAAAGACAGCCTCTCTGAGGAAGTATCATTTGAGCTAAGGTCTAAATGGCAAGAATGAACCAACCCTGTTGAGATCTGGAGAAATATTCCAGGCGAAAGGAGGAAACAGGGCAGAGACATAAACGGGCACAGCCTAAATAAAAGGCGAGTGAGCAGGAGCTCTGGGAACGAGGGAGAGAGTAGATGAGGCCAGGACTTAAGCAAAGCTGTGGTGGGGTAGGGCCTTATGATCCAGCAAATGGAGTTCAGATTGCCCCTGCTTGAACACATTTCCTAATTCTAGGGAAACAAAGATGCAGAGACGGTCAGGAGGCCATCGCAATGGTCCAAAGGACAGCAGCTTGGAAGACATTGGTAGCAGTGGGGATGGAGAAGTGTTCGGACTTGGGATATGTTTGGGAGATGTTGTTGACACGGCTTGCCACTGATCAGAAGTGAGGAAAAAGAGAGAGAAATAAAAGATTGTGAGAACACTTGGCTTGGACAACTGGAGAAATAGCGGTCCCTTTACTGAGATGAGGGAAAATGAGGGGCCAGACAGGATCAGAAGAGGATCAGGAGTTTTGTTCCAGCCAGGTTATGTTTTAGAAGCTGGTTAGATAGATAACAGTGCAGAAATGCCAGACAACCATTTGTCTACAAGAGTCAAGGGTTCTTAGGAAATTTACATTTGAGACTCAGCAGCAGATGTGTGGGTCACCCAGGGAGACCGTAGGCAGAGAAGAGGCCCAGAATAACCCTGGTGCTCATCAACATTTTGAGGACCCCCCACCAGACTATGTGATCTAATCATTGTGGTCAAAATTTACAACAGGCCTGCAAGGTAAGTATTATTTCCCACCTGTACTCAACAAATGCCGAGGTTACAGCATGCCCAAGCCCACAATTTATCCGAGTAGCATTGCAAGAATTCAGTCATGAACTGAGCCCCCGTCATGTACCCAGTACTGGGCAGGTTACTATAGGGTGACCAGTGAGTAGGATAGTTCACTAGAACAAGCATGAGCTTTGGAATTAGAGGACCTGGAGGGAATCCTCACTTAGTGATACTGGGCAGGTAACTTCACTTTATCAAGCCTCAGTTTCCCAATATGTAAAATAACTTTGTTGTTGTTGCGTTTCATTTTGCAAATGTCTACTGAGTGCCTAATATGTGTCCGGCACAGTGCTAAGAAATGGAGACACAATGGGGAGCAGACAGACTTCTCTGCTGACGGTCTAGTGGGGGACACAGACACACGAACAGTCAATTACAGTGTCGTGTACTAAGTACTATCATTATGGAAATATCCCCTCCCTCTTTATAGAGTAAGTCATACCCACCTACACACACTTTACAGTTACACATAATTTCCTTTCTTCCAGACCCATATGCAATAATAATGCCATACAAAATGTTTCTGTTCTTCATCATGGTACCTATTATTTCCATTTGAATAAATAATACACGCAAATCACCCACCATATAGCCAGTGCTGCATAAATGGTGGCAGTCATTATTAAGACATAGGTTTTTGACCTAGTACCACCTGTAACTTTGGAGCTCATTTTTCTCTTCTGTAAACTAGAAATAATAATGGCTAATTCATGAGGTCATTGTGAGGCTCAGATGACCTCATGTATGTGAAAAATGTCTTAAGCTGGAGAGAATTGTATTAAAGTATTAGAAAAACATTGCAACATGCCCACCTGCTAAAGTTATAAAACTTAGTACACAAGAAACATTTGGTGTTAACCAAGAGGTCCTCATCACCTGAAAAGTGGACCTGAGGAAACCTTTAAATAGGTTCTTTGGAAAATAACCTTGCGCACGAGAAAATCTGCTCCACCTGACATCAACTAAACTACTCCTTCTCACATCCACATTGGGCTCACGCAGCCAAAGACAAAAGCAGGAGACCTCCCAGGTTGGTTTCTAGTCTGTTTCACTCATCACCAGGGTCCCGACTCGGTGTCTAGGAGATAGGATTTGTAAAGCTGGTGGTGTGTGTCCTGGGCTTTTGGCTGTATAGGAGGTGGACAGGGTCTCGGGAGGAGCAGGAAGCTGCCAGGGCTGCCCACAGAGAACCCTACCTGATTTCTCACTGTAAGAAATCCAAGCCCTGAGAAAGGACCACGCTGCCCCTGTCCTAGAGCCAAGGGGATTCTGTGTAAAGAACGTAAGTCAGCAGAAGCTGAAAGGCAGGAGACAGGAGAAAAGTTTCCATCCTACAAAGTGCATGCAGGTACAAGGTCCTGAGCAGCCCTAAAGTGGGGCAGAGAACAGACTCCCCACTTGCACTGCCGACTGTTCAGCTGGAGGACTCTGTGCAGTCAGCAACCTGCACAACCACACAGCTGACCCAGGGAACTCAGCTGCCTCCTTCCCTGGGACTTAGCTGACTGGAATGGATATCAATTCCCCTCAATATGTTTATTTCATCGTTCTTTCAGCAAATACTTATTGTGAGCCAGCTGCACACTAGGCACTGTTTTGGGCCCTGAAGGTAAGACAAAGGCCCTGCTTTCAGGAAGTTCGCACTCCAGTGCAAAATGTGTGTTCGTGTGTGTGTGTGGGGGGGGGGGGGGCGGACAATAAGGGCTATGATGAAAAATAAAGCAAAATAAAGATGGAAAGAGAGTGACAATGGGGGAATGCTATTTAAATAGGGTGACAGGAAGTTCTCTCTGAGCAGAAACTTAAATGAAGTGAGAGAGAAGCCATCCCGGTAATGGGGAAAGGATTCTAGGAAAAGGGACAAGCAAAAGGCAGAGGCCTGATGTGGGTGGTCTTAGTACATTCAAGGAATAACAAGGGGCCAGCATAACCAGAACAGAAGGAGTAAGGGGAAACATGAAGAAATAAAACCAAAGATGCCCCTGCATCTTTAGAAGGCTGGCTGGGCAAGGGGGAGAGGGAGAAGATGGTGATCACGTACTGAGCTAAGGACCGACATGAAACATTTCTAAAGACTCTTGGACAGAAACTCCTTGTACTGTCTTTCTGAATCCTCTGTAAATCAAAGAAGAAAAAGAAAGGATCTTCAGCTGCGGTTGGGGAAACAGAGTCTAGCAGGGAGAGGCAGACGCAGGGAGGCTCATTAAGAGGTGGTTGGCATTATGATCTTGGGCAAGCGACTTAAACCCTCTATCCCCCAATTGCAAAAATGGGGACAATCATGGTACCAGCCTCAATCAATTATTACATGGATAAATCAATTAATATTTGTAAAGTACCTACAATAGTGCTGGGCATCTAGTACCATATACGTGTGTGTGAAATAAAAATAGTAAAAGGTGCTTAGACCAGGGAGACAGGAGCAGAAGTGGTAAATAGTGATCTGATACATTCTGAAGGGAGAGACGCTGGGGACTGGCAAGAATTGAGTGTCAATGTGAGAGTCAAAATGACTCCAACATTACTGGCCCAAGTAACAGAAAAAATGCAGGTTTAATGGAAGAGAAAACTACAAGAGAAGCAGGTTTAGAGGGAAATCAATATTTTGAGGTTGGACATGTTCAATTTGAGATGCCAATGGATGTACAAGTAAAGATGGTGAAATCTAAAATTCAAGGAAGAGGTTGTGGGTAGAGATACACATTTAGTGGTCAGCAGTGTATGATATGAACCAAAGGTCTGGGACTGGACAAGAGCGCTAGGAAGTAAGCCTGGTGAGAAGAGAACAGGCCGAGGACGGAGCCCTGGGACGTCCAGTGTTTAGTAAGGATTGGGAAAAGGAGGTGGAAACTAGCAAAAGGGATTGAGGGACAACCAGCAAGGTAGGAGGAAAACCAAGAGTGGGGATCACAAAAGCCATGTGGAAAAACAGCTCCACCTGTAATCCCAGCTCGGGAGGCCGAGGCAGGAGAATCACTTGGGGCCAAGAGTTTGAGACCAGCCTGAGCAACATAGCAAAATCCTGTCTCTGAAAAAAATAAAAATAAAAATAAGGACCAAAGAGTTTCAAGAAAGAGGAAGTGATCAAATGTTGCTGCTAGGTCAAGGAAGATGAACACGAAGGAACGACCATTGGATTCTGCCTTGGGGAGGCCAATGTCACCATGTCAATAGCGGTTTGTTTGCCTGGAACAAAGACCTGATTGGAATGGGTTCCAAAGGAAATTGTAAGGGGAAAAAATGGAGGCAGAATAGACAAAAGGGCTCATTTTGCTTTAGTGGGTGCCAGACTGCACATGGACTTGCGGGGTGGTCAGTCCACAGTAACAGAAGGTAAAGGCCTGGCACCAGGGCCCAGATGCAGCAGGTGGTCCGTGTGGTGGATGGAGCCTGTACATGCCTCTCCTGATTGCTGCTATTTTCCCAGTGAAGTGGGAGGGCAACTGTAGTCATGAGCTAGGAGTGAGCTGGCAGGAAATGACGGGATTTGAGAGTTAAGGGAAAAGTGTGTGAAATAATCTCTAGAGAAGTGTGAGAGTGAGGAGAAAAGGGAAAAATAGTAAGATTTCAGGGCAGGACTAAGGGCCAACTGGAGGAGGCAGTCGTCAGTTCACGGTGAGATGGATCAGCGTGGTTGTGAGCTTTACTATAGCAATGGTCACCTGCCCACATGTACTTGAAGAATAGGGCCAAGTGGGATTCAGCAGGGCTGAAGTTCTGCCAGGCAACGTATAACAAAGCAACAGAGGAACAACGAAGCTGAGGGTGAAAACAAGATGACAATCATGGTGAAGCATGAAGTACACTAGAAACCAACCTGAGCTCCAGCATTCTTGCCCTTTGTGGATGACTCATTCTATCTTAGAAGTTGGTAGAAACTCAGGAGTTCAAGACCAGCCTGGCCAACACGGTGAAACCCCGTCTCTACTAAAAATGCAAAAAATTAGCCGGGTGTGGTGGCATGTGCCTGTAATCCCAGCTACTCAGGAGGCTGAGGCAGGAGGCGGAGGTTGCAGTGAGCCAAGATCGTGCCATTGCACTCCAGCCTGGGCAACAAGAATGAAACTCCATCTCAGAAGAAGAAAGAAGAAAGAAGAAGAAAAAGAAATAGTAGTAGTAGTAGTAGTAGCTGGTAGAAGAAAGAGCTTGAGAGGGTAGGTGGAGACCTCAAGTGAAAGGTCACTATTTTACCTGGAAAGTGTGTCTGGTGCTTAGAGTGGAATTCAGTTTGATAAGATGGGGAATAAATGACATGGGTTGGGAAGGGGATAGTGAAAAGGTAATAGGATCAATATCTTATGGATGCAGTGAGATTAAAGAATCTTGGCTGGGCGTGGTGGCTCATGCCTATAAACCTAGCACTTTGGGAGGCCAAGGTGGGTGGATCGCCTTAGGTCAGGAGTTCGAGACCAGCCTGACCAACATAGTGAAGCCCCGTCTCTACTAAAAATACAAAAAAATTAGCTGGGCGTGGTGGTGGGCACCTGTAATCCCAGCTACTCAGGAGGCTGAGGGAGGAGAATCACTTGAACTAGGGAGGCAGAGGTTGCAGTGAGCCAAAATCACGCCATTGTACTCTAGCCTGGGCAACAAGAGCGAGACTCCGCCTCAAAAAAAACAAAAACAAAAACAAAAGAATCTTGCGAGTTGAGCACTAGAGGGAGTGAAGCAGAGAGAAAAGAGGGGTGGTCACACAGTGGGATGCTTGAAACCAAGAGTACAGAGCAGTGCAGTTATTACAAGATCCAGGCGGACCATGGAGGTAAGCTCTCAGCAGGAAGCAAGAAGGCAAAGTTACAAAAGAGAAGAGGCTAAGGAACCAAGAGGCCAGGGTGCAAGAAGGGTTATCTACATGAATACTGAAATCACCAAGGACTGCTGGCAGCTGAAGATGTGGGAAGAGAGGCAGTAAACCCAGGGCTAGCCCATTCTTCCTGGAATGAAGCAAGTGACTTGGGAGTCTATAGATGGTGGCAACAAGGGGTAGGAGGTGGTATTATCTGATATATGTGCTCCACAGCTGGCATCTTTAGGAGAGGAGAGGGGAATGAGGAGCAAGTTGCTTCTCCAGACTCCAGAGTCCAAGCCAGCACAGAAGGGAAAGCAGCTGTCATGTGAGGCAGCTGCAGAGCAAGCTGCATTGCTGGGGGGAGGCTCCAGCAGGAATAAGAAAGTGAAGGGGACTTCCAGAGAAGGCTAGGAGGATGGACAGGACTTTGCTGATGATGGAACGTGGGTTCCAGACAGTGTGTTAGTGAAATCATGCCCCACGGAGTCAAAGAAGCCAATGACTACATTCTTGGGCTTACAGGATAGCAGATAAGAAAAGAAACAACTTGCTGAAGAGCTGAAGCTGAAACTGTACCCCAAGAGTAAGAAACCAATGACTAACAGATAGTCTTGAGCTTGCAGAACGGCAGATAAGAAAAGCAGCAACGTACAGAAATGCTGAAATTCCCCGCACTTGTGAGATCAAGAAAAAATGGGCTGACATCGGTTGGAACCAAGATGGCCTGGCTTACTGGAGTCTGTGCAGAACAAGCTTGCTGATGTCACAGCCTGGCTTGCCATGATGTGTTTCATACTAAGTCCCCAAGAATTTTCACAGTGACCCGTGAGGTAGCATGAAGAGATAACTGAGCATGTCCAAGGACTTTCCAGACCTCCTCTTCCCCTCCACCAATCACCTACTAATCCCTTGAACCTTTTCTAATGAAAATACTGCCTTGAAGGGAGGACAGAGACACAGATTTGGGCTTGACTACTGTCTCCTCGTGAGTCAACATGCAATAAAAAGCTTCTCTTCTCAAAAACCTAGTGTTATAGTATTGGCTTCTAGTGCCTTGAGCAGTGAGCCCTCTTTGCTCAGCAACATTAGGGTTTGGAGAGCTGGGGAGGGGTGTGGAGAAGATCACATGAAGGCATGTCCAGAGCCACAAGGGTAAGGAGATTGGGTGGTAATGGGGAAAGGCACAGCGAGGCTGAGTGTTAGAGAGCAGAGAAGGATGGGGCAACATCACTGTCTCTATCACTTCCCATTTTCTCTTCAACCCACTCCAGTTGGGCTACTGACCCCACTGCGCTGCTGAACTGCTCCCGTTAAGGTCACTTCCGTGTTGCCAAAACCAGTGTTTCCTTCTCTGTCTTCATTTTATTTGACCTCTCAGCAACATTGCATGGAGATGATGACTTTCCTTCTGAACACACCGTTGGCCTCACTTCTGTGTCCCTATACCCTCTGGTTACCCTCCCACCTCCTTCCACTCCTTCTCACTTCCTTCATGTGCTCCTCCTCCATTGCTACACCCCTAAATGCTGCCATTCCCCAAGGCCATTGATGTGTGTTCCCTGGTTCACCTCTTCATGGACCTGCCCAAGTGAAAATGGTCTTCCAATCATCCCCATCAGCACCCCAGGTAGGTGGCTCATACTAGATCTTGACATCCTCCAATTAGTAAAAGTTTAACTTACTGAAAGACATAAAAGTTATTTCCACGTTGCTAGTCATGGTAAAGCTAGTTTTTCATTGAGAACTGTGGGATTTCCTGGGTTAGGCCGGATAATCGGCATTGAGTGGCATGAACAATGTGTATGATAGTCTCTGCCCTCAAGGTGTTCAGGGTTCTCTTAGAAAGATAAGATGGAGGTGCATTAAAAAATAGTACTTCTAAATACAAAGAAAGACCAGCTATCAGAGCTGCATGGTATCTAAAGGCCATCTACTCCCTCCTACTTGTTTTCCAAAGTCATGATGAGGTGACTTACTCAAGGTCACACCACTAATTAGGTCACCCTGGGAGTTAGAACCAAGTCTCCCAACCCCCACACCAGTGCTTTTACCATGGCATCTCAATAGGTTGTTGAGAGAAGCACTTTGAGCTTTAGAATGAAAGGCACTGTGCCATCATGGTTAAAGCATGGATGCTAGAACCAGACTGCCAGGCTTCGAATCCCTAATTAATATCAAATCACAGTAACAATGCAGTTGTTATCCGAGTGACCTTGAGAAAGCCGCTTAACTTCTTGTGCCTCACTGGTCCATGCGGCTAATAACTGCCCCTACCTCGCAGTTATAGTGAGGATTACAGTGAGTGGATGCAGGTATGTTACGATCCACTTAGAATGTTGCCCAGCACGTAAAGACAGCACTGCAAGGTCCTAAATACTAATAGCGCTGAGAGACGAGCAACCGAGACGTTTGTGGAATGCTGGATGTGCCCACCTCCTCTCTGAATCCCAGGAACTTGGCATACATTAGGGCTCACTGAATGAATGAATTAACTAACAAACATTCACATCCTTATGAAACAGAGATCAGCTCACCTACCCCCACTTGCACCATCCAACATTCACTGAAAACAAGTAGGTAAATCCCACCACGACCACCACCATCAGGATATACCTGTTACTCGTCTCTTTGCACTTGATGACATCTAGCAAGTCCACAATCTGAAGCAAGAAGAGAAAGACATACGGCCCACAGGACACGCAACACGCAGCGTAGACTCTGGCATCCACAGAACAAAATAGTCCGTCTATGGAGCATAAACCCGGCGCAACCGAGGAGTAAATGAAATACCATCTTAGGAGTCCTTTAGACTCCTAAGAAGAAAAAGCCAAAATTCGCAACAGGTGCGAATTAAGGTCGGCCTTTTGCCCTACACAAAAAGAGCAGAAATAAAGCCAGGAGTGGCCACAGATGTTGGTCATTTTCTTCTATCCACTGGAGATGTGCCCCAGAATGTAATCATTTACCCGAGGAGAATATTAAAAGAGCAGGGTTAGCTGCAGTTCCTGAAGGAAACATGAAACAGATGATCCACCTGGTGAAGCATTCTCCATGGGCTTCAGGAAAGCTCAGAAAATGAAGCAGATCCCAGTTCTTTATCCACAGGCTGTTAGTAAAACAAGTGAGCCTTGGAGCCAAGTCTGATTCACCTGCATCTGACAGCTGAAGGCTTCAGTGAGGCTGGAGGAGGCCTACAGCCAGGTGGTGAGATCAGGGGCTGACCACGAGGACGTCACCCAGAGGGTCCAGCCCCTCGTTACTTGCAGCACAGTCGAAAGCATCTCCCGCCCCCGTAGGACCCATCCCTTCCAGGACCCCACCCCGACCTCAGGCCCAGCCACGTCCGCCCCCGCGCCCCCCGCGGTACTCACTCCCATTCTTTGCGCCGGGCCTGGGGGGTGCTCTGCATCTTGTGCGCCTCGTGGGCCTTGATGATGTCGCGCTGCTCGATGAGGCCCCCGCGCCGCCGCTTCATGATCTCGGGGCTCACCGGGAGGAAGGGGCTGGAGCCCGCCTCCAGCGCCACAGCGCCCTCCCAGCCCGGGCCCGGGCCCTCGCCCTCCTGCACCGGGAAGAAGTTGTCGAAGCCGGAGGCGGCACGCGGGGAGGCCGGCAGCATGCCCACCTCGTCCGAGGCCTCGGCCTCGAGCAGCGTGCACTGCTGGGGTCGCCATGCCTCCTCCTCCGGCAGGGCCAGCACGTGACGGCGGCGGCGGCCTGCGGCCCCGGGCTCAGGGCTCCCGGCAGCCGGGCAGGGGGCGGGCTCGGCCAGCCTGCGGTCTGGGCTCAGTCCACGCATCTCCGGCACCATCACAGAACATTGCTCTGTGGGAGGGGGAGGGTAGAGACAAGGAGAGGGGAGGGGATGGAGGGAGGATGGGGCCAAGGTCACAGGGAAATAGAGAAGAGAAAGAAAGAGGTTAATGGCATTGCCCTCCAGGCCAAGGCTTGCTCAGCGCTACATCCCGGGCCTGACCCACAAACGCACACAGAGGAGCTCCATAAATGATGTTGAAATCAGGAGCATCTGCGGTGGACCAAGCTGGGCGCCAGGTGTCCAGAATTTCACAAAGTGGACTGGATTCTTGCCCTCATAAACTTCACAGTCTACTGCAGAAGACAGAGGTTAAAGAACTAATGATATGCCCCAGTGGTAAGGTTTCAGGAGCCTCAGTAAAAAGAGAACTCTGAAGGCTGTGCATCGCAGCCCCTCCTCAGATAGCTAGCTGGCTATTCCCTCCCATTTTTGTAAGAATCCCTCTAACCCCTTCCCCAGGGCCTAGCTCCTCTGGGGCAATTCCCACCCACCACCTGCTGCCCTGCCTCCCAAGCATGTGCTCCCAGGGGACCAAGCCACAAGGTGGGCTCCTTTTTTTTTATTTATTCATTTTGAGATAGGATCTGTTACCCAGGCTGGAGTTCAATGGTGCAATCATAGCTCATTGCAGCATCAACCTCCCAGGGTCAGGCAATCCTCCCGTCTCAGCCTCCTGAGTAGCTGGGACCACAGGCATGCACCACCACATCCAGCAAATTTTTTTATTTTTTGTAGAGATGGCATCTCCCCATTGTTGCCTAGACTGGTCTCAAACTCCTGAACTCAAGGGATCCTCCTGACTCAGCCACCCAAAGTACTAGGATTACAGGTATAAACCTCTGAGCCCAGCCTATGGAGGACTCTTCTTGAGAACTGGGTCCTGTCTGCAGGTTCCTTCCTCCTTTTTTAATGCATGTGTCTGCCTCAGAACCTGGGGGCCAAGTGTGACTCAGGTGCTCCTGTTGCTCCCCTTGGCATCATTCTCCTTTTCCATGCCAAGGAAGATATGGCCAGATTGGCCTCTGAAAGACGTACACATTGAATCGGTGTTGACTGAGGGCTTACTGTGTGCTGGGCACTGTGCCAGGCACTGGGCACAACAACATGAGCTGGACTTAGTCCACATCATCCTCATGGGAGAGACAGGAAGAACATCGATTGTGACCACGACAGGATGTGCTGTAATTGGCATAGGCCTGATTGCTAGAGGAGCACATGTGAGGGGCACCTGGTTGGGCGCCGTGGCTCACGCCTGTAATCCCAGCACTTTGGGAGGCCAAGGCAGGTGGATCACTTGAGGTCAAGAGTTCGAGTCCAGCCTGGCCAACATGGTGAAACCCCGTCTCTACTAAAAATACAAAAATTAGCCAGGTGTGGTGGTGTGTGCCTGTAATCCCAGCTACTCGGGAGGCTGAGGCAGGAGATTTGCTTGAACCCGGGGGGCAGAAGTTGCAGTGAGCTGAGATTGCGCCATTGTACTCCAGCCTGGGTGACAGAATGAGACTCCATTTCAAAAAAAGGAAAAGAAAGAGGGGCACCTAGCCCAGCTGGGGGTGATCAGGAGGCCTTTGTGAAGGAAAGGACCCTAGAGCCGGGTTAAACAGAGCTTGCCAAGTGAGGAACAGGAAAGGAGTACAGGTAAAGGAAGAGCATGTGGGTAAGGGAGGATTTAGGGAAACCAAAGGATTCCTCCTGCCTCCCTGGTCACTCTTCTCTCCTCCTTTGCGCACTGCTCCTCCACTACTACACTCCTGAAGGCTGAGTCCAAAGCCACCGAGGTGTTTCCCTGTTTCACGCCTCATGGACCTGCCCAAGTGAAAGCAGCACTCCAGGTGGGTGGCTCGTACTAGACCTTGACATGCTCCAATTAGCAAAGGTTTAACTTAATGAGAGACGTAAAAGTTACTCACACACTGCTAGTCCCCACGGTAAGTCTAAGGATGGAGTCCAGGGAGAGGGGTGGGGAATGAGCCTTTCTGGCTTGAGAGAGCCTGAACTTACCACCTTTTCAAGATACCTGTTTATTGTCTCCCTCCTAGCCAGGAGCCCCAGACCGGAATTCCTCCCAACCACACGTCTTAGTGACCACAACTGGCGTCTAAGAAGTGTGCCGTGCTCTACATGCTCAGAGGAGCCCAGGCCTCCAGATCATTCAACCAGTGTGGGATGGTTGAGCACCTACTACGTGTTGGGAGCTGTGCTGGGCCCCCAGGGTAGCATCCTCCCAGATGCTGCCCTCCAGACACCACCCCTTCCATGGGCTGGACTGCAAGTCAAATTGCAAATCACAAATACAAAGAATATGTCAATGGTTAGAAATCTTAATGGCTAACAGTATCATTTTCTGGATGCTGAGGTCCAGAAAGACAGAGAGCCCCGCCCAGGATCACACTGCCAATAAAAAGCAGAGCTGGGAGACAACTCAGAGTTCAAGTCCTAGCTTACAGTTTTCTCCACTATATTGATCACACTGTCTCTACCACATGGAGTAGAATCCATAAATGCCTCTCCCAGCCGCCGTCCCCCTCTTCATTATGCTAAGATAGCAAATAGAAACAAAAAGGCTGGATGAGAGGATGATCTTAGCACATACGTGATAAAGCCTGATGGGAGCATTCAGTAGCCCTGGGTGTCCCTAGAGCGCTAAGATACCTTCTCTTTGTCTCCTTCTCCATCTCTAACATCTGTACTGGTCTTCCTCACCCTACCAGCACCACACCCTAAGGCTTCAACGCTTTTGATCTTGAAGCTCCCAGGACATGGTAGCCAGCACTAGGTACTCGGCCACCAAGGCCAGGTCAAGGGAGCGGGGAGAAGGAAGACAAAGGGTCCAGAATGAGCTTGGTACGGAGAAGAAAATGTATTCCGAATCATGCCAGCAGCTGGGTGTGTCCCTAGAAAGAGTGATTCATGTTCTTCACATTGTCATTCTGTCTCAACTCCCCTTGAGGGATTTTAAATTTATCCCTTCATTCCTACGATGTTTAAATGTCTCTCCATCACCACATGCATGCACACACCCCTTCCCTGCTGCTCCCACTCCCTCCCCAGGCCTTAGCATCTCCAGCAACTCCAAGAATTCTCAGGCTGTGCTGGCTGCAGCCTCCTCTCCCTCGTGTCTCTCTGTGACAAAGGCTCCTGGGCCACCCTCCTACCTCTCACCAGGCCACCAGTACCTGGCTCCCCTCCTCCATTTCCTGACCCACCCCACTCTCTCTCCTTATGTGATTTCCTCTTCTCAGACACTTTGCCAATTTGAATCACATCTTTGCCAAAATTACAACAGCAGTAATATGCACTGCGGAGCTCCGGCTTTAACGGAATCAATGTTATGAATATCAAAACATGAAATTATCTCCTCTTTCCTTTAAGAATTTCTGTTAAACAACCCTTCTATTACTGATATAAACGTTCATCAGGAGGATCTGTCGCCCCCACTGTTTGCCAAGCCGGCCAGTCCCCAGTTCTGGATAGCACCAAGCTGAGATCTCAAGCAATTCAGACAAGCCAGTCTATATCTTCTAGGAAAGGACACTTGAATCTATAATTAGCCTTCCCCCTGCAATCCCCAAATTCTGGCATTCCTTAAATTCCTTGAGATCAAAGATTTTGTCTTGTCCATCTTTCTATTCCTAGCACCTGGTACTGATTTCAACCCATAGTAGGTGCTTGTGGTGGCCATTAGTGCTGCTTGTCAAATATTCTGATTATTCCCCTCTTGGGCACATGGTAGGATGTATTTCCTGGCCCTCTATGATTGAGTGGGGCCATGTGACCATGCTGGCCAGTGAGTTGTGAGTGGAAGTGATATATGTTACTTAAGACTAGCATGTAAATGCCAGTACAAAACTTTCTAGAGCAAGGATTGGCAAACTCCCCAATGGGCCAGAAAATAAATATTTCAGGCTTTGCACGCCATACAATCTCTGTTGCAAAGGACCAGAACATAAATGTTTTGAGCTTTGCGTGCCATACAATCTCTGCTGCAACTACTCAAACTCTGCTGTTGTACCATGAAAGCAGCCAGAGAATGTGTAAATGAGTGGGCATGACTGTTCTGATAAAACTTTATTTATAAAGTCTTGTAAACTTTGGTCTTTCAACTGCATCTCTTGGACTCCATTGTTGTCACTCAGCCTATGTCCATGGAAGCAGGTTCTACAGAGAACCAGGCAAAAATAGGAAATGGAGATCTACCAGAGAGAATGAGCAGCTTCCTGACAGCAAAGTTACTGTCCTGTGGCTCACGCACAAGACAGCTGAATGGAGGGAGAAGAGGGCCTGCTTAGAAATTAAAAGTTGTAAGACAGGTTCTGCGAAATGCACCCAAGGACGAGCTAATGAAAGCTTCGAGGGCACCTGTCTGACTCTAACCCTTGCTTTCTACCTACTTCTCTTCTTATTCTCTATTGCTAAGTTTGGTTAATGGGCAGAGGGTATGATTTTTTAATTACGGGGATCCTGAGGACGAAGAGGGTTTAGTGCAATCCAGCACCCCCAGGAACACTCTTCCCTTGCTTGTCAGGACGCAGTGGGATGGCAGGATAAGGGCTCTCCTTCTCTACCCCCACTCAAACACCCTGCACTGCCAAAAACACTTGAGCCCGTAATTACACTTCTGCCTACTTCCGAAATTGTCTTCCCCATTCACCCTTCCAGAGTCAAAGTCAAGATCTTTGTCCATGAAGAAATATTATGTCCTTCGCACTATCTTTCCCTTTATACCCTATCAAGAGTTTTACTTTTTAATTCATCTATTTTTGACTGCTTTAGAAATAATGATCCATGCACCCCTTTGGCTTATCTGGGCCTCTCAGACCCTTGAAGAGGAGTCTGCCACATTGAGGACATTCATCTTCCTCTCCTTGGGTACATCCCCATCCTACTCCCACCTCTCCACTGCTCTCTTTCTGATTCCTTCAGAACATGTGCATCCTCCAACTACTTTGTAAGAAGTGGATACACCAGGGAGTCAATGAAACTTATGCTTTTCTAAGTCCACTATCTTCATTCTCTAAAAGTTTTGAGTTCAGCCAAGAAGTCTCCACTGCATACACCACCAAGTAGATGGGCTAAGAGACAGTGGACATAAATGGAACTGATGGGCACCACGAGGTGAGTGGTAGGCACACAACTGTCCCCGAGCTGCCCCTGATCTATCTTGGCTCTGTGCCCTCTGTCCACCATTGGCAGGACAAGGGCAAAGATGTCCTAATTCCCATCTGTTAGAAATTAAAAGTCATAAAGATAGAAACAAATTTTGAGATATGATACTCTATATATCGTGTTGAGTTAATTCTAAAACTTACATATCATGTTGAGTTAATTCTAAAAGTGATTCTCTTGAGAGATAACTGATGCAGTTAAATGGGTTTCCTGCCCAGCAATAGAGATAGCAGGGAATGACCTACTCAGCATACTCACCCACTTAGAGAGGAAACATTCCTTGTGCAGAGAAATAAATATTCATCTAGGGATTTTTCTTAGCTGAGCCATCCTGCTACCTGACCACAAAAGGAGGAGTAAAAGCTGGGCATTATTTTAATTTGCCATGATTTCCTACGACTGTGTTTCCAATCTCTAGTGTACATCAGAACCATCTCCATTGCTAGTTAAAAATGCAGATTCCTGGATGTCTCTCCAGAAATACACAGGCAGAGAATCTCATGTCTATTAACTTAGTGTACATTCCACACTTGAAGCAGAGTGTTTTCCTTGAGTCTTGGTTTATATTCAGAGTACGCCTACATTGTTAATAGATACCCTTTCCCCCAAGGAATCATGTCTTCAAACACTGTCCTAAAACCAGTGTGTCAGCCTGAGAGGTTGTGCTAAGTTGGTAACAGGTGTTGTCCTGGATGAGTTAGGTTGTCAAAAGCCATCAGAACAGTGTCCTTCTCAACCATTTCCAGTCTATATCATAAAATGCATGTAGCAAAACACACCCAGGAAGTGTTCCCTGACCCACCCCCACTCCCTGCAAAGCTCTATTCTCCCCTAGACTGGCATCAGTTTTTGCCCACCCCACATTCCTCTCCATGTGCCTATGTTGTTATGGTGACTGTTCAAGGATGGGCTAATGTCCAACAGCAATTTGACAGACTGGTGCATTCTGAATGCAAACCAAGACTCAAGAAAAACACTCTGATTCAAGTGTGGAGTGTGCATTAAGTCAGCCTGCATCTCTGTGGAGAAGTCAAAAGCGTCCATGTTCTGGTGTCAGAAACTCTAGGTTCAGGTTTCAGTTCTGCCACTTGCTAGTCAAGCAACCTTTAGCTTGACTTCCCTAAATCAGTTTTCTCACATAAACAATGAGGATAATAATATAACCTGTCATACAGAAGCCTGTAATGAGAATCAAGATAGTATCTGGGGAAGAACTTGGAACTGTAAGTTAAATAAATATGGAGTGAAAAATAGAAGTTAGGAGCCTGTACTATGGAGCTGGGGATGAATCCCAGCTCCCCTCTTACCAACTGAATCCCTGGGCAAATTACATAGCCTTGCATTTCTTCATCTGTAAAATGATCATTAAGAGTAGATACATCATAGAGTTGTTGTGAGAAGTAAATACAGAAGCTCATAGAACAGTACCTGGCCATAAAAAATGCCCAATAAATATTAGCTACCATTTTAATTATGTAAAATAACTTATGTTTTTATTAAACAACCTCAAAATATCTGTGGCTTAATAAAATAAAAGCTTATTTCTCTCTAATATCACTATCTAATGATACAAGTTGGTCTGGAAGATGGGAAAGAGAGACTCTGCTCCACACAGTCATTCAGGGAACCAGGTTTCTTTCATTCAGTGGCTCTACCATCCCCTAGGGAAGAGTGCAGCAAATTTTTTTCTTAAAGGGGTAGATAGTAAATATTGTAGGCATTGCAGACCGTAAGATCTTAGTTGCAACTATACAACTCTAACTTTTCAGTGTGAAAGCAGCATAAACAATATATAAACAAATGGATATGGCTGTATTTCAATACAATTTTTTATTTACAAAATCAAGCACCTGATCCCGCTAACACCTGAACCTAGGGTCTCAGAGTCTTTCTGAACTCTTTTTTCTCTCCAGCTGGGAGACAAAGAAAAAGAAAAAGCACTTGAAAGATTTTGCATGAGGCTTACAGGCAAGGCCTAAAAGTGGTGTATATCAACTCTCCACATTCCATTAGCCAGAATTCAGTCACCTGGCCCTACTTAACCACAGGAGAGCAGAAATGAAGTATATATATGTGCCAAGGAAAAAAAGGAGAAAACCAATATTAATAAGCACTGGCAATCTCTATTACACTATTGCTACTTGTATTGTGTTATAATCATAAAAGCAAATACAAATGCAAACACTTATAAATACGTCAAATACATGGAATATTGGCCAAACTACTTGCGGAAGGGAATTAATTGATTGCCAAAAATTGCTACATCATAATGTGTAGAGAGATAGGTAATCATAATTTTTTTTTTTACATAAAAGAAAAAGGAGAAACTCTAAATGTTGTAGCAATCAATATACAAAAGGATCTTGATGATTTGGAAAACAAGGCCTCAAAATGTTAAATGTTGGTGGTTTCCCATCAATTATATGGAAGGCTTATATCACAGACATGTTTATTTCTACAGTCCTTTGATTAATGACTACCCCTTCCCAGATAGCCTTGAAGCTACATGAAGGCAGAGACACTGTCTGCTTTATTGACCACTGTATCCCCAGCAGCTACGATTGTAAGCATTCAGTAGGTATTCATAAAAGGAAGGAATGAGGGGAGGAGAGAGGGAGGAAGGTAAACAGGTATGGAGGAAGAAAGATATTTTGCAGTTTCCCATACTTTTCTAAGGAACTTAAGGGAGGTAGAAAACTAAGGACAGAAAACTACTCCTCGGATAGTCTCTGGAAGGAAAAGTAACTAGGAGTCAGTTACAACTGGAAAGAAAACAAAATGCTGCAACCCCTTGGACTTAGAGAAACAAACTGAAGTGCCGCAGTTATCTAGACTGGGATGGAGAGGGGCTAGGGGCTAACTTCGAAAAGCCCCGATGTAGACCCTGAAGGGTGCGTGTCCAAACCACTACAGCATCAGGCTCAGACAATGGCATCCACAATGCTGCAAAATCTTCTCCAATAGCCTCTTTTCTGTCAAAACATTTCTCAAGTATCAATTCCAGTAGCACTGGGGATCTCCAATTAGAGCCTGGTACTATCCCTCCCGCCCACTCAGACCAAGATTACTCAAAGTGATTTGCTTGGAGGTAACTGTTTTTTGTTTTTTGTTTTTTTTGGAGACGGAATCTTGCTCTATCGCCAGGCTGGAGTGCAGTGACGCGATCTCAGCTCACCACAACCTCCGCCTGCTAGGTTCAAGTGATTCTTCCGCCTCAGCCTCCCGAGTAGCTGGGACCACAGGCACGTGCCACCATGCCCGGCTATTTTTTGTTTTTAGTAGAGACGGGGTTTCACCATGTTGACCAGGATGGTCTTGATCTCTTGACCTCGTGATCCACCTGCCTCAGCCTCCCAAGGAGGTAACTGTTTTTAAAGAGGAGTATGTTGCTACTGCAATAAAGTTATGGACAGCACTGTTTGTGCCAGCAGATTAAATCTCCTCTCTGGGCAGGGTCATAACAGCAGCACGGGCTTTCAAAGGTACTGGGCATCCCCTCATGCTGCAGCTCTAAGTAGGGAAGATGGTTTGGACTGGGAGAGCCGGTCTGAGCTGCCACCTAGAGAAACAAGAGCAAAGCCCGAAGCTGGGCATGTGGGGCCTCCACATTGGGATCTTCATGGAGGACCACCCTACAGCCCTCGAATGCCTCACATGTTGGCCAGTTGTGAACCCCTGTGGTGGTGGCCTGAGCTGTCCCCCATCTGGCTGCCAGGCCTGGCCCCTTCTGGACAGATCCCATCTGACCTATCTCAGAACCCAGCCTTTGTGCACACCTTCTCAGCTGTGATCAAACACAGAAGCTTGCCAACGAGTGGGAAGATCTCGGGTTAGGATGTGGATGGTCAGGAGCCGATGGCAACGGAAGAAGGGCATACCTATGCCTCTAAAGCATGTCTGATCTCTGAAAGCTGTTAGGATCTTCATTCCGTGCTCTGCTCTGTGCCCGCTGACTGTTTTATGCTTTTTCTTTCTGGTTATTATTACGTATTTTACCACATGATTACTATAATGATGTTATAATTCACCTGTTTTTTAAGCCGAATAATTCATTGAGAACAAAATTCACATTTCCAGAGATAATGTGACCCGAAGGATTTTTAGCTCGATGCATACTGAGCACGATGGTGGCAACTCCAGGTGCACAACTCAGACTGCTGTTCCTGAAATTGTGCAGTAAGATACAAGGCACTTGTAAGATCAGACCAACAAATACAGTCAAATTGAAAGTGCCCACATCTCTCCAGCGATCGAAAGGAAAACTGTAGTAGGCATTATGATTACCCCCACAAGACTGTTCCATCCCCCTAATCTTGTGCACCCTCCGTACAGTTGGGGGAGGCGCTCCAGCTCCATGGTGGATTCTGGTTAGACTAATCCAGGCAATGTAACCACATCCTTTTGCCAGTGACTAGTTAGGGAAAGGGCACATGACCCATTTAAAGCCAAAGAAGTATAAGGTAACATTTGCTAGGGTTTTGGAAGGAAAGTCTCCTAGCTTTAAAGGGAAGGCTAGAAAAAGAATTGGCCCCTCTCTGCCTCTGGACAGCGTGCTGCACAGATGCAAACTGTGAAACTGTCATCACCACGTCACTGCCAACCAAGGACAATCCGGCCACATGGAGGAGAGGAGGGCCAAGACAATCACAGGAAATGGAGAGGGAGCCCCAGATTCAATCAACCTGGAAGCCACCCCACCTTAGACCATCAACAATATGAGCCAATATAGCTCCTACTGGCTGAAGCCCATTTGAGTCAGCTTTTCTGTTACTTACACCCCGAACCACATTAGTTGAAGGAGTTCCCATATTTGCCTGCACAATTTTAAGATTTTAAATACTTCACAAGCCTACAAAACCATTTAATTGTGTTGATCATAGCAGGGGAAGTCTTCTCGTGCCTCTCTATGTTTTTTGGTTGCAGTTCATCCTCTATAAATGGACACTGGGACTTTACTCTTGCATAAAATTCTTGGTCAGGATTTTAATTCAAACAATCCTTGGGAATAATGGAAAAATGACTCAATCCAAACCGAATAAAATTAAGTTCAACTGGGTAAGCAGTTGGAGAGGGGAAAGTGAACACTGCAATTGGGCTAGATGTAAAAGGCCTTTCTGCAATTAGGTAGGGTAGAATGAGGATTAGGGGTCATACTAGATGCCATCTGTACCACCATCATCAATAAAAATAATACTTAATATTTATTGGGTTTTTAATTTTATACTAGATACGATAAGGGGTTTTATGCAACAAATCCTTTAAATCGTTATTTAGTTCTCAAAAAAAATCTTATGAAATAACTATTACTGTGAACTCAATTTTACAAATGAGGAAACTGAGACTTAGAAGGATTAAGTAGGTTTCCCAACATTAGGGTCACACATTCATTAAATGGTAGAGCCTCTTATCCAGACCTTACTGACATGACTCCAAATGCCATCTGCTGCCCCGTGCTGGGCTCTAATAATGGTATTAGTTCCATTTCCTGAACCCAAGACCAGAAATTCATGTTTATTAACCAACCTATTGGGTAAGTACGTTTATCTTTCCCATTAGGTAAATAAGAAGACAGGGCACAGAAACTTACCCAAGTTCACACAAGTAGTAACACTGTACCTAGAATTCAAAATCTGATTCCTTACCCAACGTCTCTCTGGAAGTTGCAGTAAGGATAGTATAGGCCGTACTTTGAAAGTGAATGGGTCTTCAAATAGTCCTGTCCCTTGGGTATAAGACTGTTTATGTGTTTCAGGCCGGGTGTGGTGGCTTACACCTGTAATCCTAGCACTTTGGGAGGCCAAGGCAGGTGGATCACCTGGAGTTCAAGACCAGCCTGGCCAACATGGTAAAACCCCGTTTCTACTAAAAATACAGAAAAAATTAGCTGGGTGTGGTGGCGCGTGCCTGTAATCCCAGCTACATGGAAGGCTGAGGCAGGAGAATCGCTTGAACCCGGGAGGCAGAGGTTGCAGTGAGCTGAGATTGTGCCACTGTATTCCAGCTTAGGTGACAAGAGTGAGACTCCATCTCAAAAAAAAAAAAAGATTGTTTATGTGTTTCAGTGATGGCATGTACATGTATGTGCAGGGAGTAATAAGGCCATGCATGTTTGTGCCAGGTTTCACCAGCCCTTCCCCAGGCCTGGCTCCATACCTTTATGTAGTCCCATGTAAAGGAAGCAGAGCTGTTGTCAGCAACACTTTCTAACTAAGCACAGCACTGCATGGGGACGGAGTACGCTGTGGCTTGGCACAACAGTCCTGGGCCTCTCCAAGAGGCATCATCACAGAGCAAGCTCTCAGACGGCCCTGAGAGGTAAGGGAAAGAAGGGCTGGATCACCCCTTGTGATCTTGTGATTGCCTGATGGGAATCAAGTGATGGCTCTGCTCTGGGAGGAAACTAGGAGAAATGGAAGAAATGAGTCTTAGGACCTTTCCCATGTCTTTCCCTGGCCCCTGGGCTCTCTCTCACCACCTTGTACCCCTGTCCCCCAGCTGCCAGGGTCTTTACACTACCCTCTAGCTATTGCCAAATTCCTGTCTTCACCACAATATTCTACAAAATCCCCCATGATTACGGCAACACCTCTTTTCAATCCAAAAAGGAAGATAACTGAAAAGAATATTTTTTCTGATCTGCAAATTTATATATAAGAGGTATCTCATCTGATTATAAAAATTAGTACACAGTTAAGTTAGCAGATCACCTTCTCTGAAAATATATAATGATGCAAAACGGGGGACTGTCAGAATGCCTGGGCCATGCATCATCACACACAAACTCCACAAACTCCAACGTGGCCCATCCTACTTTTCTTCTACTTCTTTTTCTCAGACCATACACAAGTCCCCCAGGGCCAGGCTCTTCACTAGAGATGAAAATCGCTTACACAAATAGGTCCTCTGAAAATTGTCAGTGTTCCAGGGAGCTGGGTCACTTAACAGCCAGGCAGTAATTCCAAGAGGAGTCAAGAAGAGGGGCCTCTGCAGGGAGGTAGAAGAAAGGCCCCGTGCTGCAAAGTGCAGGGATGCCGCTCCCTCCTGCCACAGATCTTCCAAGCATTTTAGCCTAATATTTCCTACATAAACATCAGTGCAATTTTCACGGGAACTAGTTGAATCACAGACTATACAGAAGCTCTGACAAGAAGCCCTCCCTTATCATATGAATTGTAAATATAAACGACCTCTTTCTGAGCCAAGCACCATACTGGAGGCTTTACAAGCCTTACTAGCTAATCTCCTCAACAATCTTGAAGATTTTTCTAAAGTGAACTGAATCATTCACTCATTCATGCAATCATCCACTTCTTCAATACATTGATAATAAGCACCTATTACATGCCCAGCATTGTGCCAGGCACCAGAGCTTAAAACAGACAAGTAAACAGATTCTAACATGAACCTTGATTTGTGCTCAAGTGGGAAAAACAAATAAGGTGCCCCGGGAGGCCTTAGAGGGTCTCGGGGGATTGAGGAGGCTGCCTGGAGGACAGGGTGTTTAAGCTGAGAACTGTGCATCATGTGAGGGTCAGCAAGGCAGAAAGGGTGGGAGTTAGGGTGGATTGCAATGGAAATACTGTGGTCAGAGTAGGCTTCATCGAGAAAGTGACGTTTCAGCACACTTTCTAACTAAGCACAGCACTGCATGGGGACGGAGTACGCTGTGGCTTGGCACAACAGTCCTGGGCCTCTCCAAGCAGCATCATCACAGAGCAAGCTCTCAGACGGCCCTGAGAGGTAAGGGAAAGAAGGGCTGGATCACCCCTTGTGATCTTGTGATTGCCTGACGGGAATCAAGTGATGGCTCTGCTCTGGGAGGAAACTAGGAGAAATGGAAGAAATGAGTCTTAGGACCTTAGAAGTCAGGAAGTGGCAATTCCAATACAGCGAAGACAGAAAAAGCGCACAAAGGCCTAATGAGGGAGCATGCCTAGAATGTTCCTTGCTAGTAGCAGGAAGGAGGCCAGTACGGCTAGAACAGGAGCAGCAGCAGATATGAGAGTTGTAATGTGGGGGCACATCGCAGAGGGCCTTTGCCTTTTGCTGTGAGTGAAGTGGAGAGCCTTCAGAGGGTTTTAAGCAGGCATGGCACTCCTGTGCAGCTGCTAGTGAGGACAGATTGTAGGGGAGCACAGGAAGAGGCAGGGAGGCCAGTTGAAAGCCACTGCAGCCATAATACAGCAAAGTGTGCCCCTCCCAAACCCTAGACAGAGACAGAGACAGAGACAGCTTTGCAAACTGCCTGATCAATGGGAGCTCAGTGTACCCCAAGGAAAAACGCAGGCCATCAGGACTCGGGAGAGGTAGAGAGAGAGGCACTGAGATGGCCACTCCCCATCCCTAAAGCTCCTGTGTCTCCTGAGTGGTGCAGGAGGCTCTCTGAAGATTTTCTGTCTTCAGCACACTCCCTTAAGCCGAAGAGGGGCATGGGATCTTGCCAGTGGTCCTAAAGGGCCTCAAGGTTTGGGCAAGGAGGAGACAGGGTTCATGCATCAGGAGACCAGAGGCATGGTAGGGCATGCAGATGCATCAGCAGCTGATGTGGAGGGGGAGAGGTGTCAATGGCCGCAGGCGAGGAGGGCCCTCTTCCCTGCAGCCATCACCAGTCTGCAGCCTCTCCAGAGGGCCTGCAGCCCGGATGCCTCACGCCAACATCAGGTCATGTAAGCTTCAGAAAAGGAGGGGTAGCAGGCTGCTGACTGTATACACATCAAAGGAATGACATATATAATCAAAGGAATGATAAATCATCAGTTAACCCAGAAATCTAGCAAGGTTCATGAAATAATGAAAGCCAGATTTTTATAACCTGAGTTTTGTGAAGCAACTTCAAATCTGCTTCACAATGTACAACAGGAAAAGAAAACCCACTGAGATTCAGCGTAGAACTACAGTAGATCAGATTCCATATTATTTATCTGGGTCATGTATACTGTTCATTCTTCAGAATAGTTAAGGCTAAAATTCAGCAATGAAGGTCTTAAACGTTCAAGGTCACCACTTAGAGCCTCACCTGTAATTTTTAAAGTCTAAATGTCTATTTCTACAGCATGGATTACATTAGCTTCATCCCAGGCAATGACATCCAGGAAATCGTGATTTGTTGTACTAATTGTATTTTTACTATTTTAACAGTAAATTTCTCACCAAAGAAAATCATCAAGCATACCACCATGTGGGAAACGTCTAACAAGCCACACTTTGGGAAAC
Source organism: Alouatta palliata (assembly GCA_004027835.1). Classification (NCBI taxonomy): domain Eukaryota; kingdom Metazoa; phylum Chordata; class Mammalia; order Primates; family Atelidae; genus Alouatta; species Alouatta palliata. The sequence continues at coordinate 29,073 of PVKV010008879.1, forward strand.
ATTGTACTCACTGACAGGTAGTATCTACATAATAACAGTCATCTCAGGTGTTAATGCTGAGCGTGAGGTGAGAACATTAAGGATCCCCCCAGCTAGCCTCCCAGTCCTGCTGAGTCAGCTCGACCACATTCCCTGCACAGTCATTCAGTCTTTGAACACCTCTATTGACGGATTTCACTATTTCACTACCGCCCTCCTTTCCCCACCACCCAGGCAACTATTCCAACTTTAGATAGCTCTATTAGGATGATCTTTCTTATTCTGAGCTGAAATCAATGTGTGTCAACACAGAAATCAATGGTCTGTAAGGAAAAGCAATTCATTCACCTGTGGCCACCTGAGACAGTCTAGAAAAAGAGGATGTGATCAGCAATTAAAACAATGAAGAGAGGCCAAAAATCAATGTACTTCTTGTCAGAATAGCTCTACAGAAATAACTCAGTGTTTTTTCAATTCACTTAGAAGACCACAAAATTTTTCATTTACTTCTTTTTTTTTCTTTCTACCGCTTTTCCTTTAAAAAAAAAATCTCTTTGAGCTTTCTTCCCTGTGAAAAGCTAGTTGTAACTTTCCTGCAAGCCATTACTCAGGTTATTTTGGGAAGAATCAACTCCTACAACTTCAGAGGAAGGACAGAAAGGTGACAATACTGGGAAGAATCAAAAGATTGAGGGGATGTCATGGGGGACTCACTGAAGGACCCAGGTTCCTGCGAGGCAGAGGAGAGTCTCCCTAATATTTACATCCTCGTAGTGAAAACAGAATTTCTGAAGTGATCTTCTACACAGTAGGACTGCCTGGAAGGGAGGAAGGGAGCTCTGTTTCCAATTGGATCTCCATTGCCTTTTGTCTTTTGATTCAAGCTGAACGGCTAATTTTTAGGGATGGGGCTACAGATTTCAAAGGGTTGTTGGTTTTTGCTTGATGAAGTCAAAGCCAGTGGAAACTACTACTATAGCAGGTCCAGCTGCCACTGCTAAGACCTTGCTCCTGAAAGTGAAACGGGATGGAAAGTGGCCCTAGGGAAAGGTGATCAGGTTGGGTGGGGGTGACAGAGCCATGCTGATGCTTCGTGGAACTCGGTCCTCCTTTATCGAGGCCCATGGAGGGAGGGCTCTCCGCGCGCCCTGCTCCAGCTGCCAGGAGGTGCCTCCAGAGTTCCCTCGCTTCAAATAAGCCTTTCTGGCTCTTCTTGCCCTTCTTCTGGCCCCGGCTTTGCCAGTTACTGACTTCATATCCTTGAGCAAGTCAGCCAACCTCTCTGGGCCTCAGTTTTCTCATCTGTATTACGGAGATAATTGTCCTTTCCTCCAATAGATTTATTATGAGGGTTAAATAAGATAAAGCATGAGCATGCACTTCCTAAGCTACAAAGCTTGTAGAAGAAATTAATGTCATCTTAATCTAATTTAAGGTTTTGGCACCAAAAATAGGTGCCAAAGTTTTGTTTTTATCTTGTTTCACCTTGTTTCTGTTTTTCTGGAAATGGTGAAAAGACAGCTGGTCCTTGCACTTCAAGACTCCTCAGAGAAAGAAGGGAAATTAAGCTGACCCTCCCCTCAGTCAAGGCATCTGGGTGAGTCTGTGGCTTTCACAGACATCTAGACGGCAGCAGTTTCATTTTACAGTTGACCTCAGAAGAGACAGAGGTTGAAGCAACAGCAGAGGGCTGAGCTCCAGAGTGGGGAAAGGAGGAAGAGGCGGCTTCCCCAGGCAGACACTAGCTTAATAAGGTGACATTTGCACATGAGCGGCAGGCTGGCTAATTGATTTGTTCCTGTTACAGGAGCATCTGTCTCTGCAAGAAAGCGATGGCCACCAACTCTGGCACAGTTGCTAGGAGAATGTCCAGGATCTCTCAGGTCACTTTCTACCCTGGCCAATAGGGTAAAAGCATTTTGAAAACCAGGAGAATGCCAATGAGAACTGACCGCAGTACAAGAGGGGTAAGGGCTGTGTGTGGAGGTCCCAGGGCTGGGGAGCTCAGCAGGGAGAGGGATGGACAAGGCAGGATGAGGGGGGGACCACCAGGTCCTGGAGCTGGATTCTAAGCGTCACCGAAGTAGCCCACTCAAAAGCTTTTCTCACTTTCCTCCTTTTTCCTGGAGTCTTCCTGTAACCTCAATGAGAGACTAAAACACCTCGCCCTGGTCAGGTCCGGTGGCTCACGCCTGTAATCCCAGCACTTTGGGAGGCCAGGCAGGCAGACCACTTGAGGTCAGGAGTTCGAGAACAGCCTGGCCAACATGATGAAACCCTGTCTCTACTAAAAATACAAAAATTAGCCCGGTGTGGTGGCACATGCCTGTAATCTCAGCTACTCAGAAGGCTGAGGCAGAAGAATCACTTGAACCTAGAAGGTGGAGGTTGCAGTGAGCCGAAATCATGCCATTGCGCTCCAGCCTGGGTGACAGAATGAGATTCCATCTCAAACAAACAAACAAACAACCTTGCCCAGGTAGAGGCCTGGGTTTCATAAGGTCTAGGACAGAGTTCTAGCCACTGTTTTTGTGGAGACTGATGCTCTTGACTCTGCCAGAGACATTCTGAGGGCTCCTGCAGACCTCTGCCCTTTTTTACTTGAAGGTCTGTTTGTGCAGCTCTAGAATTCCCTCATCTGGTGGCAGAAAACTCACCTGTTTTCCAGGCTTTGAACTACTCTACCAAGTGGATCTGCAGCTTGCAAGGAGTCCCAGCTGTTTCATTGGCCAGGTTTACTACAGAGGTGTTCAAACCAGGCATCTTCTACAGGCTGGACAGAGTGGCTTTACCCAAGTTCCAGAAGAAAAATTAGTTAATGGAAAGAATTTTCTCTATTTTAAGATTTTTCTCCTGTAATTTCTTTTCCTTAAACTCTTGAGATCTGATATAAGAATGTGATGTGTAATTTTATCTGTTTTAGCATAAACTATTTATTCTGGGTTAAGTAGATCTCTGTTTCTGTTATTCAACATTGTTCTACTCAGCACCGTGCTCCAGCAATTATCTTTCTCTTCCGCGTCATCAATTTTTCACTCGTTGGATTACTTCCATCAATGTACAAACATACTGTTGTTTCTCTCATCTTAGAAAAACCACTTCCTTCACCACTGGTATCCGATTTCTTTGATCCCCTTTGTGGCAAACTCTTCAAAAGAACCATCATACTCACTGTCTCAGTTCTCTCCTTCCATCCCTTCTTACACCAACTTTGATCAAACTTTTCTCCCCACTGGTTTTGTTAAGATCACCAATGCCCTCCACACTGCTAAACCCAATGACCAATTCTTCTTGTCATGCTTCATGTGGCAGCCAGCTTCCAAGATGACCAACCTTCACATAGCTTTGTGTGGTCCCCTCCTACACTGTACCGGGGTTGGTCTGCGTAACCAAGAACATTCAGAGGTGATGGCATGACACCTCCTCATTTAGGTACAAAAGACTGTGACTTCCATCTGGGGTGCTCTCCCACAGTCTATCTTCCTTTTAGGTCATCTGCTCTGGGGGTAGCCAGATGCCATGTCATGAGGCCACTCAGATAGCCTACATGGTGAGGAACTGGGGTGCCAAGAACTGCGAAAGTGAGTTTGGAATGGGATTCTCCAGCCCCAGTTGAGCTTAGAGATGACTGCAGCCACAGCTAACAGCTTAATTTCAACCTGCGAGAGACCTTGAGTCAGGACTACCAACCTTATCAACTCCTAGATTCCTGAGTCTTAGAAGCTTTGTGAGATAGTAAATTTTTGTTGACATAATAAATTTAAGTTTTGGAGTGATTTGTTACATAATGATAGAAGCTAATACACTTGACTCATGACATTACTTGACACAGTTGATCACTACTGCCCCCTTGAAACACTTTCTTCATCTGGCTTCCACGGCATCACACTCTCCTGGTTTTCCTTCGACCTCATGGATCGCTTCTCAACTTCTTTTGCTGGCTCTTTTACTTCTGCCTTGCTTCCTTACACTGGAGGCCCGAAGGCTCCCAGTCCTTTTTCCTCCTGTCTCTACTCCTGTCTCTGCTCACTCCCTTGGTGACCTCATCCAGTCATGTGACTTGAATCACCATATACATTGTCAACTCCAAAATGTATCTTTCAGCTCAGATCTTTCTTCCAAATTTCTGGCTCATATAACGAAGGGCCTCCATGACTTCTCTGCTTGGATATTTAAGATACAACTCAAATTCAACAAGCTCAAATGTGAACTCCCAACTTTTCACACCCAAACCTGCTTCACACTCTCCTTCTGAACTGATGGCAGTTCTATCCTTCTGGATGCTTAAGCTGTCCTTGACTTCTATAACTCTCTTATTTTCTTATACATCTCAGCCTCTCTCTTGCCACTGTCTTTTTTTCCAGTTTCCTGTTAATTAGGGGCAGTCTCCTTTCTCTCCATAAGTCACAGTCTCACATTTGGTTCCAATGACTGTATTCCTCTGTCTTATCATCAGTGAATGCTATTGAATGTACCTACAAGATATATAAAAAGATCGACTCACTTCTCACCCTCCACTGCTACCCTCCTGGGCCAAGCCACCATCATCTCTCATCTGGACACTGCAACCACCTACTAACTGGTCTCCCTATTTCCACCCTTACCCCTCTGCAGTCTACTCTGAACACAGTAGCCAACGTGCAGTGTAAGCCTCTTAAACAGGCAGAGCACACCATTTCTCTCTGCAGGGCATCCTGCCATGTACCCTCCTTTAGCTCAGAGTAACAGCCACAGCTGGCCTCCCAGTGGCCAGCAAGGCCCTGCACCCCCAGCTTCCTGCACCAGCTTACTTCCCAGACTCCACCTCCTTCTGGTCTCTCTTTGCTCTTCTCCAGCCACACTGGCCTCCATGTTGTTCTCAGGACACACCAGGCTCACTCCTACAGCTTTTGCACTCACTGTTTCTTCTGTCTGGAATGCTCTTCCCCTAAACACTATTATGGCTAAGTTCGTCATCTTCTTCACATATTTGCTCAAGTATCACCTTGGCAGTGATGGCCTGCCTTAGGCATCCTGTAGAATCCTGCATGGTACTCCACCCTCAGCACCCCCAAGCCCCCATCCTATTTCCCCATAGCACTTATCATCTTTTAACACACTAGAAGCTGGACTTGTTTGTGTTAGTGTATTGTCTATCTTTCCCTGCTAAAGTCTAAACTACAAAAGGGCCAGTATCTGTGTCTGTTTTATTGATGAGACACCCCAAGCCTTTAAGGATTTCTGGCATGCAGTCAACCCTAAAAATATTTTAGTGAATGAATAAATTATCTGAAACTGCGACAAAGGCCTCACAAAATAATTCTGTATTATCCACATTTCACAAATGAAGAAACTGAGAAAAGAGAATTCACATTTCTCAGTCTTACCATGTGCCAGACACTTTCAATACGCTCTTATTTAAACCTCCCATTTTACAAAACTCAGAGAAGCTAAGTGGCTTCCAAAAGTCACATAAGTGGTGAGAAGCCAAACTCTGATTTGAACCCAGGTCTAGCTGGCAATAAGGTAGACTCCCCCATCACTCTCCCCATTCTTGTGCAAAACACCTTCCGCACATCTGGGCTGAGTCACCAATCAACTGTCCCCTGAGACAGCTGTCTTTGGCTAACAGAAGTCACCACACCACACTCTTATGGGGTCTCTTACAGGCCCTATCTAGAGACCAGTCACCAGCCCCTACCTTTCCTCCTATCCCCAGGTTCAGGCACTCAGTCCCACTCATTCCCACGATGGCTGACAGTCACATAACACAACCCAGCTGCTCTTCAAATGCACAAACCCAGGAAGAGGTTCTTGGTACCTGCTTGTTGAAAGTTGCAAACATTTTTCCAAATACTTGAAATGTAATGGTTTTTAAGGCCCTGAGTCCAAATGAGTATGCACTAGCCCAAGCCTTCTCACAGCCCCCATCAGAAAAGAGCACCAGTCCTTCTTGGCCAGGCACAGTGGCGCATGCCGGTAATCCCAGCACTTTGAGAGGCCGAGGCAGATAGATCACCTGAGCTCAGGAGTTTGAGACCAGCCTAGGCAACATGGCAAAACTCTGTCTCTACCAAAACTACAAGCTGGGCCTGGTGGCACATGCCTGTGGTCCCAGCTACTCAGGAGGCGAGGTGGGAGGATCGCTTGAGCCTGGGAGGAGGAGGTTGCAGTGAGCTGAGATCATGCCACTGCACTCCAGCCTGGGTGACAGAGTGAGACCCTGTCTCAGAAAAAAATAAAAGATCACCTGCCCTTCCATCAGTTCTATCCTCAAAGCCTTGAGGGCAACGTAATAGACAACGAATGGTAAATAATAACTAACATCATATCAGCTCTTACAATAAGCTAAATACTCTTGAATCCTTTACTTCTCATTTAATCCTTCTGACAACACTGTAAGGAAGGTACTATTATTAACCCCATCTTACAGATGAGGCAAACTGAGGCACGGAGAGGTTTAGCAACTTTCCTGGTTGAACTCCTGACCTCAGGTGATCCACCCACGTCGGCCTCCCAAAGTGCTAGGATTACAGGCGTGAGCCACCGCGCCTGGCCGCGTTTAGCCACTTTCCTAAAATCCCGTAACTGGTAATTGGTAGAGCCAGGATTTGAACCCAGGCAGCCTTCCCCCACAGTGCACATTTAGCTGGTCAGCACGCTTCAGCATAAAAGCATGTGGAACGTGTAAACAACACCTGCAGCCGTTGATGCCTCCAGCACTCCACAGAGAAAATCCACTCATTCTCATGGCGATGTCTGGATTGGCAAACTGACATTATACCTTCCAATACAGATATCTGCAATTAACTCCTTATCGTTTCACAGATCTCATTCTTACCTCCCTGAAGAACCAGCCCTGCATTTTCCACTAGATCAGTTATGTATTACTCATTGCCAAACATAACATTTCAAAATTGCCAACATCACACAATACCTCCATGCTAAGCTTCCTCAGCCTGCTCCCCATCTCAGCCTCTCTCTTGCCGCCGTCTTTTTTTCCAGCTTCCTGTTAATTAGGAGCAGCCTCCTTTCCCTCCATGAGTCACAGTCTCGAATTTAGTTCCAATGACTGTATTGCTCTGTCTTATTTTTAAAGCACCTTTTTGTGGGGTTCCTAGATTGCTGATCACACATTTCTACCTGCTCAGCTTCTTCTCCTTGGTTTTATTAAACACTGACTACTTGATCTTTAGGACTGAATACATGTCCATTCCACAGATACTGGTCAGGCATGCACTATTTCTGCACACAGTGATGACATCTCTGGTGAATACGAAGACTTACTGACTCCCCGCCCTGGCCCTGGAAGAGCCTGAAATATTTTTGGAGAGGTAAACTATCCTTCTTCGGTAAAACTACGACCTTACCAAGTAATAAAAGCACCCTTAACCCTTTTAGGAGTTCTGAGAAGGAAAGCAAGAACTCTGAGGGCTGGAGGAAACCAGGAAGGATTCCTGGAAGAGGTGATGTTTGAACCATTCTTGAAGAATGGCTAGGAATTGAATGAAGGAAATCTTACATGCAAAGGCATGGAGGGTGAAATTAGTAAATTTTGAGCTGAGTGTCAGGAAAAATATTCCAGTTAGAGAAACGTGGAAGATAAGATTGGATGAGATCCTAAAAGGCTTTGATGCCAGATTAAAAGACACTGGGATTATATTCTGGAGGTACCCAACTGTCTGTTCCTTACATTTTCTGTGCTGATCTGCCACAGATCTCTCTTAAGGATATTCTGTGCTTGGCCTCCCAGGCTCAATTGAAGGCCAAGAGAGGCTCTTCCTCATTCACCCAATACCAGACCCAAGAGAAGTCTGTCCCTCCACTAAACACACACACACACACAGAGAGAGAGAGAGAGAGAGAGAGAGAGAGAGAGAGAGAGAGAGAGAGAGAAAGAGATCCAGAGTGGCAGACTGGATTCCTGTGCTACAGTACTTCCTGACAGACAAATCCGACCGCCTTCGATTCCACCCAGGAGCCAAACCCAGTCTGCATAAATAGCTCAGCTGGTGTCTGAAACTGACGGCACTGCACTCCTGTCACATCTGTTTCCATCCTTCAGCATTCCCCAGACTCCCTTGAGAGCTGGCTCTGGCAAGGTTTGGCCACTGGGAGTCCCCGGGGGAGACTAGAAGAAAGAAAGAAAGGAGAAGTATTTTCCCTCTCCCTCTTGGCTCTAGCTGGCATTTGATGGCCATGGCGGCGTCTCCTTTGCCACTGCAGTGTCCCCCCAGACAGCCCCTCCCCCTGAAGTCCCAGTTACCCCCAGGCAGGACTCACCATCGTTGAGTAGGTTCTGGGTTCCAGGGCTTGGGTGCCTCCAGTGTAAAGGTGGTAGGGGCTGCCTGCCCCGGGTTGCGTTCCATCCTCTATTTGTACCTATGCAACCAAATCTTTGTGTTAATATTCCCTGATTGAAATACCTAAAGCTGTTTCACAGCTGGATCCTGATTAATACAGAAATCTACAAAGGTTTGTGAGCAGGGGAATGGCAGGATCTCGGATTATTTTTTGAAAGATTGCTCTGGCTGCTGCAAAAACTGCTGATAAAAGAGGAAGATGAGTAGAATTTTAAAGCACCTTAGGTGAGGCTCTTTCAGTAGTCTCAGTCACAGGTGACGTGCCCGGGGCTCCAGTGGTGGCAATGAATAAGGAGTAAATCCAGAGAGCTAAGCTCTGTTTTGGAGACAGAAGCTAAGCAGTGTGGTGATAGATTGGATGTGAGGAAGAGGAAGAAAAGGAGAGAATTGGTGATGAGTCCTCTAGATTTTTGGCTTAAGTCACTGGGTGGAAAGTACAGAGATGGAAAAGCAAGGGCAGGGGCCGTTGGGCTGTCAATCACCATATCAATCACCTCCTCCTTCAGGAAGCCCCTGGCAACCTTCCAACAGGAGGCAATTTCTCCCTGCTTTGTAATCACACAACGCTGGAGACACACCATCATTACTTAGTTACATGTCCATTTGACTTTCCCCTGCCAGAGTGTCATGTGTTCCAGGTCACTGTATCTCCAACTCTCTGACCTCCACAGCACCTATGGTTCTGGGATGCTGAGCCACAGGGCAAAAGCACCCAGCTGGCAGCTTAGCAGAACGGCATCATCTCCAGGCAACAGACTTCAGGCTCACGCCTCATGCTACACAAAAGCATGTGGCTTTCAGCAATCACTGTGAGCCCTCGCTACCAGTCCTTGATGTGCTTCCCTGACTCACAGATTAAACCCACTCTCCTACATACGGGCAGCTGTTGCTGACCTCCATGCCCAGAATCTTTCTCTGCCCAGCCCATGATGCCAACCATTGTGGCAGAAAGGACACACAGAGGCCCAACAAATGTCTATTGAACTAAATCAAGCTGTCATGACCAAGCAGCAAAAACACCTCTCCTTTTATAAGTTCCCTCAGCTTCTTTCACTTTCCTATCCTCTCATTAAAAAAATAAAAATAAAAAAGATGTCTCCTCGCCTCTCGTGGGTGATCACGGAATTCAGCAGAAGCCCCTGTAAGGTGGTCAGGTCAGCAACAGTGGGAACCCTGGCACTGTCACTGATCCCGTTTCCTTGGGAAGGTGACTTAAGCCCCCTACCACTTTGTTCATCTGAGCAGCAGACATCACAGCCCTGCCCAGGCTCAGGGGTGCTGTCACAAAGCAGTGATCACTCACATGGCAGGGAAGGCCTCGTGCTCTCAAGAAGGAAAGTCCTTCCCGGGAAATGGAAAACAAGCTGCTCACCAGTTCCATCCCAACGCGCAGTCGGCCTCCTCTAAAGTCACCTTTTTGTGGCTGCAGCCACTTCAGTCTCCTCCTTCACTTCCTTCCATGCCTCTTCATTGATTTTCCAATTTAACCTAAATCTCTGTGTCTTCACTTAAAGTACCTCTTAGGACCTGTGTACATCCCTTGTTTCATTTCATTCCCTCCCTCAGCTCCTTCTGCTCTCAGTCAGCACTGATATCCTCCTCAGCAGCCCCAGTAACAAAGATTTGCAAGTGCCACTCTGGGTGACACGCTGGGCCAGATATGGCTGATAGAAATGAGAGGCTTGTCCTGCTGGAGCTCAGAGTCCATCTGAGGACACAGGACCAAAAGTAAAACACACACAGACACAGGCCACTACTCAGGATCTCCCTGAGACACATGCACTCCTGAAATTTCCGCTGTGGCACTATTCTCCACCTATCCACATGAAGCCAACCTCCTTCTTTTCCTCCTTCCTTAGGCTCACGGTACAGTCCATCCTCAGTAAGTGCAGATTCCGTACTTGCTAATTAGCCGACTCACTAAAATTGATTTGTAACCCCAAGACCGACACTCACAGCTCATCTGTAGACATGTGCAGGGTGGCAAAAAATTAAAGTCACCCAATGCACTTATTCCCAGTGGAATTCAGACAGGTAACACGATGCCTCCTTGCTTCAGCTCTCATGCTGTACACAAGGGTCCCTTCTGTGGTCTATTTAGTGCCACGATGTTTGCATTTTTGCGCTTTCTGTTGGTGATGGTGCTATTAAAACAGCCCCAAACATGACACTCAGTGCTGTCTATTGTTCCTAAGGGCAAGAAGCTACAATGAGCCTCACAGAGAAATTATACGTGTTAAGTAAGCTTGGTTCAGGCATGAGTTACAGGGCTGCTGGCTGTGAGTTCAATGCTAATGAATCAACGATGAATGTTAAAGAAGGTGTCTCTAAACAAAAACACATAAAACAAGCTTATGGATCGATCGTTTGATGAAAGTGCTGTAAGCAGAGGCTCACAGAAACCTGACCCTACACAGTCATGTACCGCAAAACAACGTTTCCATCAATGTCAGACAGCATATACAGTGATGCTCCCATAAGATCATAATACCGTATTTTTATTGTACCTTTTCTATGCTTATACATGTTTATTAGATACACAAATACCATTGTGTTACAGGGCCTACAGTATTCAGTCTAGTAACGTGCCCAACAGGTCTGTAGCCTAGGAGCAATAGGCCCTACCATATGGCCTGAGTGTGCAATAGGCTATATCATTTATGTTTGCGTATCTGTGATGTTTGCACAACGACAGAATCACCTGGCGATGCCTTTCTCAGAATGTATCCTTGTCATTAAGCGACACATGACTGTATTTCCTATTTGTCTAGATGCAATGGCTCGGCACTGCCTAACTGAGGGTTCAGAGAGAACTTCTGGAACATTACCTCAGATAAGGAGCATTGAAACAGAGCTCTGCAGTCTCCCACGGTTCTCTTAGGCTGTGTCAAAGAAGTGGAATATCTAGAACAATGTTCCAGCAAGGGCCGTGCTCCAGCTGCTCTGTACGCCCACCGCTGGGTGCTCCACTCTCTAAGGAGAAACGAACGTCTGTTGGCCATGGTGACCACGGGCCTTGAGACCTTATCCTCCGAGAAACTGTTGAAGGTATTCTTAGCTACCATCAAACACCAGTGGGTGTTCACGTGAAGGAGGGATGATAGGGCTTGCTTTATAGGGTCCCCAGGGGGAAGGTTGGGACCCAGGAGTGAACACTACAAAGGGCAGATTTCAGCTCAACCTAGGGACATGTGTTGTAATAGTTAGAAGGTCCTGAGGTCAGGAGGGCAGCCTCATATGGTAATGAAGTCTACAGCGCTGCAAGTGACAACCACCAGAAAGGGACACAAAAAATGCTAGCACGGACTAAATTACATTTGAAAGTCTGTTATTCTACGAAAATACGTTCCCCAAGTGGAAACCAACACTCTGCCAGGGCAGGATCCCTGTTCCAACACTAAAATTACCACGTCTCCAGTCTCTGTGTACTCTGAAAATGGGGCGACACCATCTGCACTCCAGTTAGAACTAGCCCTGGGCACTGTGTCATGGGCCTCCTGCTGCCACACAAAAGAAGGCGCTGAGGAGAGGCTCTCCCTCAGGGACAGAGCTTCATACACCGTTGGCTCCTGTGGCTGAGGGGAGCTGGAGGACAGGCAGATCATTTATTACCCCCAAATCCATTCAGAGCAATTACTATGTGGGCATTTCCTTTTATGCCTCAAGCTGAGCCTAAAACATAAGCACGGAAATAGGCCTTTTTAAAATCATTTTAAAACTAGAAGCCTTGGTGGAAAGCGATTTGACTCTCCAGAGAAAATACAGGAATGGAAAGCAAGCTCCCTGTCACTGTGAAGCACTCAGAGGAGCAGTCCAAGTGTTTAGGGTGGTGACAGGTGCCATGGGGTGACACCCTGCCTTTCTGCAGGAAAGCTGAGAACTCCCTCCACCTCACCCCATTCACAGCAGGGAAACATCCACGGGCTGGGCAAATGAGATTCTGGAAGGGCTCCAGAGGCCACGCAGCCTGGCGCTTCTCGTGGACAGATGTCCTTGTGCACTCTCGGAGGGCTGGGGCACACAGACCATGTGCAGCCCATCTGCAACACTGGTATCTGCATCCTTGCACTTTCTACTCAGCAGCCCAAGAAGGAAAACAGGAATCAATCAATCAAACAAAAGTTGTTCAATGACCTCAGGCTATGTGGCCTGCCCTGGGGCAAAAATAAAAGCCCAGGAGCAGTCCCCACTCAGAGCATGTGAAGACTCATTGAGGAGAAATGGGAACACACAGTTACCCAATTAACCAAGAGATTCAATCAGTACACCAGGCTTCAGTATTAGGGGAAGGCTTAAGAGTTGCAGAAAGGCCTACATGGGGGTGCAGGAGGAATCTGATTGTATTCTGGATATGATGAGCAGACTACACTGATTTGCACTGTCCATTATGCTAGCTACTAGCCACATGGAGCGATTTACATTTCAATAAAATAACATTAAAACTCAGTTCCTCAGTTACACTAGCCGCAATTCAAGTGTGCGATAAATAGTTTCCATGGCTAGCTGCTGCCATAATGGCAGGAGACCAGTTTCCTTCACTGCAGAAAGTTTTATTGGACAGCTGTGATCCTGACTGTCCTCACTCCCTTCAGTGTCCTTCAGATGACCTAGAATGAACCTCAAACTCCTTACCGTGGTTCAGACAGCCCTTGGGGATCAGCCCTTGCCTTGCCCTCAGGACTCATTTTTGACATTCTGACCTTAAACGTGATATGCGCCAGCCACACTGAGTGAGCTTCTTCCTGACCTTCCACAAGCTGCTCCCCTCAGCAGCTAGCTGGAACATTTCCTCTACCTCTTCTGCTGTCAGGCTAACTTCTCACTGTCAATGCATTCTTTCCGTGGGGTCCCTCCTGACCCCTTGAATAAGATGAGGTCTCTTGCTTTGCATTCTCACCATCATAGCCCCACTATCGGTTGTTCACTGATGTATCCCAAGTGCCTAGACCACTGCCTGGCTCATAGTAAGCTCTCCATCATGATTTATGAATGAAACAATGAATGAACAAATAGCACTTTGTTAGAACTTCTTGTGTCATTGGTTGTCAACCATCATAGTCTGCAAATTACATGAGAACAAAAATCTTATTTATCTCATTCACTGTTTTATCTCCACTCTCTTCAGTATATATACGGTAGATGATCAAAATTATGAGAAATAGTAGTAAAATAAATGAAGGAAGGGAGGAAGAGACGGCGGGAGAGAAGAAAGAAAGGAAGGTAAAGAGGTGAAGAAAGGAACAAAGAAAGGAAAGAAGGGAGAAACGGAGGGAGGGAGGGAGGGACAGTAAGAGAGGAGAGGAGGAGAGAGGAAGGAAAGGAGGGAAGCTGCTCCCTTCAGCAATTAGCTGGAACACTTTCCCTGCCCCTTTTCTTCTGTTGGAGTAGGGAAGGAAATAAAAGTAAGAAAAACAAAAGGAAGGAAGGGGTAGATGTACAAATGATGGATTCAAAGTCTCTGCCTTAGAAAACAGGAAAAACAATAGTAATTAAGTAACAGAATAGTTGGAGAGTTCATGGCAGCAAGCCATCTAGCTTTGACTATTTGCAATGCTAGAATAATCATCTCCCCATCACCAACTCAAGGATGGGCTTATAAAGCTTCCTTGAATATCCCATCCCTGTCACCTCCACTTCCCAACCCAATGAAGTGAAAAATAGATAGAAGTGCAAATTAAGCTCTTTATTACAATTAGCAGCTTCACACAGGCATCACCTGTCTGCTGCAATGTGATACTGCATTGGAGGCATTCATAATCATAACCCAATGGGAAAGACGTGAACCAATCACTGCCTGTTTTTCAACAGCTTTATATGAAATGCTTTTCATTCTTCACACTTGCTAGCTATCTCTGAGGAACTCAAGGCAATTTACAAACTTTTAATTCTCATGACACCCTGGCAGTGAAGGAGGTAAGAGTCTAGAATTTATAGATAAAGGGAGAAGAACCATGCAACAGAATTAAGTGTCTCTCTCTGCTCAGACAGGAGACCCACCCTGTCCCCAGAGCCCACTGTTTGGAAGCTGAAGGGAAGGTAACTACAGTGATATTCCTAAAATCCATCTCAGCAGAGACATCAGGGCAAAATCCAGACTGGAAAGGGTGAAGGTGAGTGAATGGGAGACAGTAGTGATAGCATGAATGGGCTTAATCACTGGTAAAGAGGAAAGAGGCAGGAAAGATTTCTAAGGTTGAAGACAGAGGACAGAATGGAACACGGCAGGGTCTGGAAGGGGCTTGAATCAGGAACACCAAGAATGAGAATCTTCCCTTCCAAGATAGGAGGAGAAGCACGAAGGAGGCAGAGGGAGAGCAGATATTTGAAAGGAACCTTTTAGAAAAAGAAGCAAAGCCAGAAATCACAACTTCAAAGATGAGCAAGCCAATAACCAGAGAAGCAATGTGACTTGACTGAGCCACGTAGTGAGCTATGGTGGAGGGGAAGCAGACCCCTGAGCTCACTCTGCTACCCTACATGGAAAAAGGAAGTAGTGCTTGCTTGGGGGGGGGGCTCCATTTTTTTCCCAATAAAATAGGGTGGAGAAAGATTGGGAGCACAAGAGAGGCAAAAGAAGAACAGATTTTCCATCTAAGAATGACACTGGATAATTGGATTCGATATTACATACTGGGTTTGTCCAGCCACATTGGGACCCAGCTGAAGACATATCCTATATGAATTTTTAGTCTAGCTGAATCAGCAGGTAGCCCTCACTTTATGTCATAGATACTGTATCTTGGTGTCTTAACACAGTACTGATTTCTCATGGACTTCACTGTGCAGGACAGGTAAACAGGAGATTCTGTTCCATCCAGTCACTCAGGAACCAGACTCCTTGCGTATAGAGCTGTGCCGCCCAGTGTGGTAGCCCTACCCACACGGCACAGTTTAAATGAATTAAAATTAAATAAAGTAAAAAATTCCGTTTTTCAGTCACATTCGCTCCATTTCCAGTGCTCGGTGAGCACACGGTTACCATGGTGGACAGCAGAGATACGGCCAGTCGCATCACCGTGCAAAGTTCTGTCGGGTAGTGCTGCTTTCCGCCGGGTCTCTGGCATGCAGCCAGCAGGTGAATAAGAGCAAAAGTCTGGATGATGACGGAAGAGGTTTTGTGGATCAAGTCTGGAGATGCCACACATCGCTCTTGCCCACAATCCACAGCCAGAGTTTGGTCACACATTCATACCCCGTAAAGGAGGCGGGGTGCCTCCCTTAGTGGAGCTATGTGCCCAGGAAGAAAAGGAAATGGGTTTAGTGAGCATTGGCCAGTTTCTGCCACAGTATATTCTAGCTAATTCCTAAAATAAAAACCTAATTTCCCAACTGAGTTCTGAAACAAAATCAGATAGATGATCCTAAAAGGAGAATATCTCCCTACGGACTGTTTTAAATTTCAAACAAGGAAGAGTTAGGATGGTGATCAGGCTATTGCTCAGTCAGAGTGTTCTAAAGGCATTTGCCACACGCATACTTTCTTAATTCTAAGCGCTCCCAGCTGCTCCGTTTACTACCTCTGCTTCCTTTCTGCCCCCGCTTGCCTCATCATGCGAGACACATGAATCAGCACTCACCAGGGAATCTTAGCTCCCTTCTTTCTGTGCACCTACCATGCCCAGAGGATGTACTTGACCTTGAATGAGTTCAGTTCAATTCAACAGCCTTCACTGGACTGTACTATATGCACGAGCTACATGCAAGAGGGGCTGTGGGGAACAAAGGAGGGAAAGACACAATACCTCAAGGAAAGGTGGACGTAAGTATAACACATTGGGCTGAGACAAATGCCTGTAAAGAGACACCAATGGAGAAGTTCAAAGGAATGAGAGATGAGGTCGGGGGGGAAACAGGAAAAGAGCCCATTGAGGAGGAAACACTACAACATGGACTGTGAACACAGTCTGATTTGATCAGGCTGGAATGTGAGGAGGAGGTTCCCAAAAGAGGAGACAGCTCTCCTGGCCTTGCCTGAAGACAAGATGGCTGGCTGTGTGAGTAGAGTCAGTCTCTGGAGAGGAGTCACTTCTCCGGCTTCCTCCCACCACCTAAGCCTCCACCCCTTCTGCATGAGGCCCACTTCACAACACAGGAACCACCATTCCCTGCACCTGACTACCAAGGTAAGACCAGACGTGCTGCAGCAGAGCACCCGAGCAATGGGCTGAGCTAGAGGTTGGGTGAGGACAGGCCCTTAAAGGAAACATTGATTACGAAAGGGATCCTTGAAAGCACACGGGAAGCTTTCAAGGACCACACGAGTTTGAGAGAAGATTGTTATTGCTATTTGCGAAGGCATTTGTACAGAGCAGAGTGGAAAATAAGGTGGTTGGTCAAGGAGTAACATTAGGCGATCCCTAACTCACTTCCAATTCTAAAATTTCAAGTCCCAAATGATTTAGTCATCATCAAGATTCCTGCTCTTTCTTCCTTAAATTCTTCCTCTCCACTGCCATTATCCTAGCCAAAGTCACTGGATGCACCACCTGAACCACTCAAAGAACATCATAACTGATCCCAGCCTCCACTCCTCCCCACTCCACAGGCACTTGTTCACCTGCAGCCAGAATGACCTCTCTAAAAACCCACTGATAACTTTCTATTGTCCTGACAATAAAATCTAAACTCACCACAGCCTACCAGCCAAAGCCTGTCTTGTTCTTTAGGAGGCCAGTGTGGCTAGAGTTGGTAAGGGAGAGGAAGGTACCGGCTTCCTAGAACAGTTTAGGTCTTTCTCATCTCAAGGCCTCTGCAATTGCTATTCCCCAGCCTGGAGCATTCTTCCCCCTGATCTTCATATGGCTGGCTCAGCCCAAAGGACACCATTTTGGATGACCTCTAATTGCCCTATCCCAAATAGCCCCCTCCCTAGTTACTGCTCCAGCTGGGAGCTGTCCCCAGGCTGCTCTTCCCTTGTTCCATGCTTTCTGGCCAGAGATCCCATCTACTCTCCTGGCTTCTGCGCTCACCTCCATGCTCATATGTACATTTTTGTTTTTTTTTTTTTTGAGACGGAGTTTCGCTCTTGTTACCCAGGCTGGAGTGCAGTGGCGCGATATGTACATTTTTGTGGTAGCATTCACCTCTCTGCAGCTGTAGTTCCGCATTCTCAACTAGCTCCTGAGTGTTCTCACCTATATGTTCCCTATATAGATTTGAGAAAATAGAATTCAGAATCTTTTACAAATCAGTTCCTATTCCTTTCTTATTTCTGCTGATTCTACTGCCACACTTCTGGCTTCATAAGCTTACAACCTCACAGTTATATGTTATTCCTTTTATATAATTAATAACTATTCTATAGTATTATACAGCATATAAATAACTTTCATGTGTCATCTCACTAATCACTGAAGTTTCATTACTATGTTAACAGCTTTATTGAAGTAGAATTGAGTACGATATGAAATAATACCAAAATCAACATAATGAACACATCCATTTTCCAAAAAAACTTATTTGTATATATCCTTCAGTAATTTTCCCCTTACCCCTCTCCACTTCCTCCTCTTCTCCAAGCAATCATAGACATGCTTTCTGTCACTATCTATTAGTATGAATTTCCCAGAATTTTGCGTAAGTGGAATCATACATTACAAACTCATTTTTGCCTGGCTTCTTTCACTCAGCATACTTATTTTGAGATCCATTCCATGTTGTACCTCATATCAACAGTCGAATCCTTTTTATTGCTTCACAGTATTCCATTGTATTGATATATGCATTTGTTTATCCATGCATCTGTTAATGGATACATGGGTCATTTCCAGTTTTTTGCTATTATAAGTACTTCCGTGAATACTTGTGTATAAGACTTTATATGGACACATACTTTCCTCTCTTTTTTTTGAGATTAAGGTTCACTCTTGTTTCCCAGGCTGGAGTGGGGTACCGTGGTGCAATCTCAGCTCACTGCAACCTCCACCTTCTGGTTTCAAGTGATTCTTCTGCCTCAGCCTCCCAAGTAGCTGGGATTACAAGTGCCTGCCACTATGCCTGGCTATTTTTTGTATTTTTAATAGAGATAGGGTTTTTACCATCTTGAAATCCTGACCTCGTGATCCACCCACTTTGCCTCCCAAAGGGCTGGGATTACAGGCATGAGCTACCCACTCAGCCTATATGGACATATACTTTCATTACCTTTGGATGAATTACTTGGAATAAAATGGTTTTATCATTTTGTAGGTGTATGTTTAACTTTTTTGAAAACTGCTAAACTGTTTTCCAACGTAATTCAACCATTTTATATTCCCATTATTTTTTATATTTTATATTCCCATTTTATATTCCCATTATTAGTGTTTCAGAGTTCCAGTTCTTTCACATCCTAACACTTCACACCATTGGTATTTTTAATTTTAGCTATCTGAATAACCTTAATAACCTTAATAAACCTTGTTATGGTTTTAATTTACATTTCTCTAACAACTAACAATATTGAGCAGATTTTAATGTGCTTATTTCCACTTGTTTGAATTCAGTTTGATGAAATTTTGTTTCAGCAAACCAATTATTTTTGCAACTATGTCCATGAGGGATACTGATTGACAGTTTTCTTTTCTTATTATACCTTTTATCTGGTTTTGAAGAAGGAAATTAAATAATAGCAATAATAGTAAAACAAAACCTTACAATTTGAAGTTGCTATATAATAAAGTAAGTTTTGCTGTGTTGTGTGGTTTAATATAAAATCTAACCCCCAGCTCTGCTTGAAATTAACTAACTCCCTGTAAAACCTACCTTATCTATTCTCCCCACATTCTCAGCAAAGTTCCCAGGCATCTCGAGATTTCTATTTTTCTTGCTGACCAGCTGCAAGGTCACAGGGCAAGATAGGGCAAGATAACACCCAAACAATGTATAGTGCTTTCTCAAAATGCTATTTTTCAAATGTAACGCACATCACAAAACATGTTACAAACTAACTGTTCTTTGTTCTGGCTTCTGTAAACCTGTTAGCTGCTACCTCATCCTGCATGTATAAAAAGCACCCCATTTTCTTTCTCCTTTGCTCAGCCTTGGGATGCTAATCCGCTGAGCCAGAGGCCACCTTAATACAATCCTCCTGTTTCACCCATTGGTCTCTCCGGTCACCTGAATATCTGGAACAGTTTTGCTATCAGTGTAATGCTGGCCTCATAAAATAAGTTGAGAAGTATTCCTTCCTCTTCCATTTTTTAGATGAATTTGTGTATAATTGGTATTATTTATTTAAATGTTTAGTAGAATTCACCATGAAGTTATCTGGGTCTGGAATTGTCATCGTGAAAGGTTTTTAACAAAAAAAAATTTATTTCTTTAACAATATGCAGCTATTCAGGTTATTTTTTCTTCTCAAGTAAGTTTTCGCAGCTTGTGTCATTCAAAGACTCTCTCAACTTGATCTAAGTTGTTGAATTATTGACACAAAGTTGTTCACAATACTTTTATTATCTTTTTAATATCTGTAAGATCTATAGTAATGTCACCTCTCTTAGGTAGGTACCCCTTATCTAAAATGCTTAGGACCAAAAGTATTTTGGGTTTCAGATTTTTTTTTTTTAAGATTCTGGAATATTTGCATTATACCTGCCAGTTGAGCATCTGATGCAAAAACCCTAAATCCAAAATGTTTTAATGATCATTTCCTTTGAGCATGACTTTTGGCATCATGTCAGTGCTCAAATTTTGTTGGATTTTGGAGCATTTCAGATTCTGAACTTTCCGATTGGGGTGTTCAACCTGTATTGGTCATTTGTGTCTTCTCTCATTTGTTTTTTCCTGATCAGTCTGGTTACAGGTTAATCAATTTTATTGACTTTCTCAAAGAACAAGCTCTTGTTTTTATTGACTTTTCTCTACTTTTCTGTTTTCTATGTAATTGATTTTAACTTTGATCTTTATTATTTTCTTGTACTTACTTTGGGTTTACTTTGCTCTTCTATTTCTTAAGATGGAAGCTGAAGTCACCACTTGGAGATGTTTCTTCTTTTCCAAAATAGGCATTTAGCACTATAAAGTTTGCACCTTTATTATTTGCAGTATGTTTCTTGTAGGCAGGATGTAGTTGGGTCTTGTTTCATCCAATCTGACAATATGTCTTTCAACTGCAGTATTTATTGATATGGTTTTTCCTCTTTTTCTTCCTTCTTTTGAATGAACTGAATATTTTGTATTGTTCTATTTTATTTCCATTATTGGCTTATTAGCTATAACTCTTTGCTATTTTAATGGTTGATTTAGGATTTATAGTATATATATTAAATATATATTTAAATATATAGTAAATATATATATTTACCTTATGATACATGTATACCTTATGATACTCTACCTTCAAGTGATATATTAAATATGTATGTTTATGCTAAATATATATTTACCTTATGATATATATAAATATATATATTTACCAAGTGACAGCATATCACTTCAGATATAAGAACCTTAACGCTAGTACATTTCCATTTCTCTCCTCCCAACTTTTGTTCTATTTCTGTTGCGCCTTTGACTTTTACATATATTATAAACCACATACAACATTGTTACTCTTTATTTAAATAGCACATTTTCTTTTAAAGAGATTTATATAAGAAAAAATCCTATATATTTATCCGCTTAGTAACCATTTGTGGTGTTCATCATTCCTTTTTATAGACCCAGAATTCTGTCTGGTTTCTTATTCCTTCTGCCTGACAGACTTCCTTTAATATTTCTTGTAGTGTGGTTCTGCTCGTAATGAATTCTTTCAGGTATTGTATGACTAAGAGTTTTTATTTTTCTTCCCTTTTTGAAAGATATTTTCCCTGGACATAAAATCCTAGGTTGACAGGAATTTCACTCTCCTAGTACTTTAAAGATGTTGCCACTGCCTTCTCATTTGCATTATTTCCAAAAGAAACCTGCTGTCATCCTTATCGCTGTTTCTCTGTCCATAATGTGTGCTTTTTCTCTGGCTGCTGTTAAGATTTTCTCTTTATCATGTGCTTTAATCTAAATGTTTCTGTCCCCCTCAAATTCATATGTTGACACCAAATCACGAATCTGCTATTAGGAGGTGAGGCTTTTAGGAGGAGATTATATCATAAGGGTACATACAGCCCTCATGACACTCATGATTTTCATCTCACACATTGGCCCGCTTATAAAAGAGATCCCAGAGAGCCAGCTAGCCTTTTCCATCATGTGAGGGCAAAATGAAACGGGCATTGTCTATAAGCCAGAAAGTGGGGCTTCACCAGACACCAAACCTGCCTTGATCTCGGGTTTACCAGCCTACCAAATTGCAAGAAATAAATGTTGCTTATAAGCTACCCTGTTTGTGGTATCTTATTAAGGCAGCTCAAACAGACTAAAACATGGTGGTTTTCATCTGATGAGCCTTGATTGTGCAATTTGATAATGATGTGCCTTGGTTTTCTTTGGGTTTCTTTTGCTTGTGGTTTGTAAGCTTCTTGAATTTGTAGATTTATAGTTTTCATTAAATTTGAAAATTTTCAGCCATTGTTTCTTCAAGTATTTTTTTCTCTCTTTTCTGTCTCTTCTCTCCTTTGCGGATTCCAATTGCATGTATATTAGGCTGCCCAAAGTTGTTCCACAGCTTACTAATGCTCTGTCCTTTTTTAAAACACATCCCTTTTCCTTTGCCTTATTTTGCATATTTTTATTGCTATGACTTTAAGTTCACTAAACTTTCCTTTTGCAGAGTCCAACCTATCATTCCTCTCATCCAATGTATTTTTCATCTCACACATTGTAGTTTTCACTTTTAGAAGGTGGACTTGGCCCCTGTTTATGTCCCATGTCTCTACTTGAATTTTGAACACGTTTAATACAGTTATAGTAACGATTTTAATATTCTTGTCTGTTAATTCTTACATTTACCTCAATTCTGATTGACTTATCTCCTCATTATGGGTGTATTTTCCTGCTCCTTTGCATGCCTGGTAATTTTTGACTAGATGGTAGACACTGTGAATTTTACTTTATTGGATGCTGGAAATTGTTTCTCCATAAATATTTGTGACCCTTGTTCTGAGACATAATTACTTGGAAACACTTCAGTCCTTTTGTGTCTTGCTTTTAAAATTTGTTTTGCTGAACAAGACTGATATTTGCTCTAGAGATAATTTTTCCCCACTACTAAAGACCTTTCTGCGTACACTACCAAATGTCCTTGAATCTTGAGATTTCCAGTTTGCCTACTGAGAATAGGCACTATTTATGTCCCTATGTGAATTCTGGGCACTTTTACCTCTAATCTTGTCAGGCAGTTATTTCCCCAGCATTGGGAAGTTTCCTCACATATATGCATTTATAAGCATTCAGCTGAATACTTAAAAGGGATCCTCTCCAA
This sequence comes from Alouatta palliata, assembly GCA_004027835.1. Lineage (NCBI taxonomy): Eukaryota > Metazoa > Chordata > Mammalia > Primates > Atelidae > Alouatta > Alouatta palliata. Next base: position 51,732 of record PVKV010008879.1, read on the forward strand.
ATCTCTGGAATTCTCTCTCTGTACAAGTTTCTCCTGTCTGTCACTCTGTCCTGTAAACTCTAATCTCTTTGGTGTCCCTGGGTTCTCAGCTTTGTCTCCTCAATTCAGGGAGTCTGCTGGAATCTACCTGGGTTTCTATTCCCTGCAACGCAGCATGGAATCTCTCTCAAGACGGTGAAGTAGGACAATCACAGAGCTCACCTCGTGTGCTTGCCATCTCTCAAAGATTACTGTCCTTTTTGGCCTGATGGTCAAGATCTTGCAAACTCTTATCTCATATCCCGCATGTGATACTTGGTTATTTGTGGTGGGAAGTTCAATACGGTCCTTTATGCTCCATCTTGGCCAGAAGCCAGATCTCTGTCATTATTATTACACCCATATCACAAATAAGTAAATTGAAGGAAGAATCAGTCCAAGCTTCTAAACTGTAAGTAGTCCCAAACCCCACAACAAGTCTAGCACTAAGATCTCTCAATTATTCCCTTTTTATCCATTTCTATTACCCTCACTGTAGTTAAAATCTTAATCATCATCTGAATTACCAGAATAATTGCCCATTAACTAAGTGATGGACAAAACTATGTGCATTTTATTTATGTTTACATGCTGCTAGGAGCTCCTGCACGTTGTTAGGGTTCAATAAATACAAGGAGAATGGATAGTGTATTATTAAAAGTATGGAATGCTGGAGCCAGACTGCCTGAGTGCAAATGCTCGCTCATTGTATTTGTTCATTGGCTGTATGATCTTGGGCAAGTCATTTAACCTCATTATTCATTCACTTTTTTACTGTAGCACAGGAATTATAATAGTACCAATATCAGAGGATTATTGTGAAGATTAATGATGTAACGTGTGTAAAGTGTATGGAACAGTACCTGCTACACAGTAAACGCTATTTAAATGTTAGTTAGTATTACAGACTTGAATTGAACTCGTCTCCTTACTTTGCATTTCTCCTCCTTTAATTTATCCTCCAGAAGATAATTATTTTTTAGAACATGCTTCCTGAAATTTAAGTTTTATCCTATTTCATCTCTGCTGTAAAACCTCTGATGGCTCCCCATATAACCTTGAAAGTGTTCCTACTCTTTAACCCCAGGATTCACCTCCAAACACATCTCCCTGCCACCACAAATACCATATGAACTCTTGGCTACAGTAACATTGATTCATTTGCCAGACACCAGATATGTCTTTATTCTGGCCTTTGCTCACCCAGTCACCTCCACTTAGAATTCCAAAATTCTAGCATCTCCCCCTCCACCCAACTCTACCCCTGATCAAAATCCTATCCATGTTTAGAAGTTCAACTAAAACTCCACCTCTCTTATCAACTCCCCTGGTAACAACTGTCCATGATTTTTATATAACCCCTTTAAAAAGTCAAAAAATAACATGTTTGTGAGGTTGTGGAGAAAAAGAGGACACTTACACGCTGACGGAGGAAATGTAAATTAGTTCAGCCACTGTGGAAAATAGTTTGGAAATTTCTCTAAGAACTTAGGGGAGAATGATTTGACTCAGTAATCCCACTACTGGGCATATACCCAAAGGAAGATAAATCATTCTGCCAAAAAAAAAAAAATGCACTTATATGTTCATCACAGTGTTATTCACAATAGTGAAGATGTGGAACCAACCTAGACACCCACAAATGACGGAATGGATAAAGAAAATGTGGTGCATATACACCATGGAATACTACACAGCCATAAAAAAATCAGGTCCTTTTTAGCAACATAGATGCAGCTAGAGTCCATGATCCTAAGCTAATTAATGCAGGAACAGAAAACCAAATACCACATGTTCTCACTCATAAGTGGCAGCTAAACACTGAGTACACATTGACACAAAGGAGCGAACAATAGACCCCAGGACCTACTTGATGGAGGAGGGTAAGGAGAGAGTGAGGACTGAAAAACTGCTAATCAGATACTGTGCTCACTACCTGGGCATGAAGAAATCATTTGTACACCCAACCTCAGTGACATACAATTTGCCCATGTGACAAACCTCCACAGGTACTTCCTGAACCTAAAATAAAAGTTGAAAGAAAAAAAAACCATGAAACAATACAAGTGTGAATAGTTTGAGTATCCTGGAACACGGGATGATTTCCTGAAATAAAGAAGGCAATACTAACACAGTGTCCAAGTTGCAGTGCAGCTTTTCAGAGTTCATTATATTTCAATTTTTTTTTTACCACATCCCTGAAGGTCCTAGTCTTTTAATATTGCAAACTAATTGACACAATTAATAATTTTGAGGGCCGGGCGTGGTGGCTCATGCCTGTAATCCAAGCACTTTGGAGGCCAAGGCGGGGGGATCACCTGAGGTCGGGAGTTCAAGACCAGCCTGACCAATATGGTGAAACCCCATCTTAAAAAATAAATAAATAAATAAATAAATAAATAATAATTCTGAAAAATTTAAATTCTCAACTGTGAAAAAAAATAAATAAATAAACAAAGTTGAGTACATAGGAACACAAAGAAGGGAACCACAGATACCAGGGCCTCCTTAAGGGTGGAGCATGGGAGGAGGCTGAGGACTGGAAAAACTACCTATCTGGTTCTGTGCTTATTTACTTGGGTGACAAAATAATCTGTACCTCAAACCCCCATGACATGCAATTTGCCTATAGAACAAACCTGCACATGTACCCTTGAGCCTAAAATAAAAGATTTTTTAAAAAGACAAAGTCAAATTTCCTACCAAGGCTGTTTCTCCCCCTCTTCTCCTACTAATCAAATGATGCCTGAGTTTCAGGAGGCACGTAGGGCAGCTTGATGGCAAAGAGATGGGACTCATTGGTCTTCCTGTGTCTCCAGGGCAGTGCGGTTAGTCTGGCCTGGCCCTGAGCAGATCGAGCCCCTTGGTTCTTTGATGTGTCATGCTTCAGGCTGGCACCAGCTGCTAAAAAAAAGTCTCCTGGTATGAGGTCCCCACATTTGAGGGCTATGTATTAAAACTATAGGATGGCTTTCATTCCACAAATTCACTTGAGAGAAAGCTCTGTGATGTGGCCTTTTGAGCTTCACAAGTCCCTTAGTTAATGTGTATAAAATTATCTTCCCTCCCAGGGAATGCTGATTGACAGCCAGAGCAAGGCTCATGACACCAGAGGCAAATGTTTTCTCCTGTGGCCCAGTCAGACCAAGAAACAGAGCCTGAAGATGAGGCCATTAAAAAGACTTGGGAGCAAGCCAGGCAATTTCTCCAGTTTCCAACCTCCACACTGCATTCTGTACAAAGCAAGACTTCAATTAGTGGAAATTTCCAAGCTAGAAATACCTTGGAGCCAACTAGCTTTGAAATGTTGACACGCAACTATTCACTGGTGTACTTGCAGTCCTGCATAATGAAGTGAGGAATGTCCTAACCTGAACTATTGGAGTCACTTAACCAAAGAGTCTGCTCTCTTCCACAGCATGTAGCAGAGTCATCCTCCTGACAGAACGTCATTCAGACCGATCCTAGCAGTCATTTTAAAAGAATCGATCATGGGCCCAGTGCTTTGCATAGGTCATCTTTACTTGTTGGAGAATACACAGGGAGAGTATTCTGAGATCCATTCTAGGGATGTGGAACTGAGTCATCTGACTCCAAAACTCATGCTCATTGACCCTGCTGCCTCTAAAATATTCATTTATCTCCTTTCTTGGAAAGCTGGAAACAAATTCAGCATAAATAAAGACCAAATAAAATCTTTTTGTGGAGTGCAATGGGCTTTCTTTAAACAACTTTTTCAAAATCCATTCCATGGCCACACATACTGAAGCAGCTCATGTTAACTACGGGCAAAGCACTGCTCCCTCCTCCCTGGTTGCCCCCCAACCCCACCTGCTTTCCTCCATCCTCACAGACGGAAGAGGGAAAATGTCAGATGCAAATTTTGAAAAGCAGTTCTTATTACAGCTCCATAGAGATGTCTGAATTGTTTGTTACACACTGAACCTTCTCTCACATAAACTGATATTCCTATTTCAAGCTAATTGTGATTTTCAGCTGCTTTGATCATTTCTAATACAGTTGTTTTTAATAACTTTTTAGAAATCTTTTCAACAACAAGATTTGTACATAGGTTCCCTGTGAAAATAGTCACCTTGTTATAAATATCTTCTTTCTAGGTATTCTGGCATTTTCTTATTTTTTTGGGGGGGGTGGTTGTTTGTGTGTTGTTTGTTTTTGTTAGAGTCTCTCTCTAAGTGATGCATTTTCTTTCTTTCTTTTTTCTTTTTTTTTTAGACAGAGTCTCTCTCTGTCACCCAGGCAGTACAGTGGCATGATCTCAGCTCACTGCAATCTCTATCCCCCAGGCTCAAGCAATTTTCATGCCTCGGCCTCCCCAATAGCTGGATTATAGATGTGTACCACCACACCCAGCTCATTTTTGTATTTTTAGTGGAGGCGGGGTTTCACCATGTTGGCCAGGCTGGTCTCGAACACCTGGCCTCAAGTGATCCACCTCCTTGGCTTTCCAAAGTGCTGGGATTACAGGGGTGAGCTACCATGCCCAACCAATTTTTTTTTTTTTTTGGTCAACTACTTCACAAGGCAATCTATCAAAAGCATCATTAAGGTTATTCTGAAGGCTATATGAGAAATAAAACATTATTTTCAAAGAAAGCAAAGTAAATTACAAATAAATTGGCATCTTTCTATGGCTCTGGAAGAGAATTACATTCATCGCATCTGAAAATGATTAAAATAGGCCAGGCGCAGTGGCTCATGCCTGCAATCCAGCACTTTGGGAGGCCGAGGTAGCTTGATCACCTGAGGTCAGGAATTTGAGCTCAACCTGGCCAACATGGTGAAACCCCATCTCTACTAAACATACAAAAATAAACCAGGCGTGATGGTGCATACCTGTAATCCCAGCTACTTGGGAGGCTGAGGCAGGAGAATCACTTGAAGCCAGGAGGCAGAGGTTGCAGTGAGCCAAGATTGCACCACTGCACTCCAGTCTGGGTGACAGGACTGAAACTCTGTCCCAAAAAAAAAAATGATTAAACTATAAAAGGTACTTTACCATCCCTTACCCATCTCTTATGAAACATTTTTTTAAGTAATCTACTAGTTATTCTCTATTTTAATATCTAATTAATGTTAAAATTAGAAGTTATTCATTATTAATAATTAATTTGTTATAATATTTGATTAGCTATCATATAATTATATATAAATATAAATGATTAATTATTAATAATTAAATCAAGTTCATCTGGAAAGTTTCAAGATTTAATTTATTTTTATTAGTTTCTTCTACAGCTCCAATTTCTATACCCCTTTGAGATGACAAGCTAGAGATCCATAAATGTTTTGCAAGGTTATAGTACACAGCAAAAATAAATGTCCAGGAGGTCCTGAGAAAAGCTGAGAAAAAAATTCCTGGAGCCCAAACTGGAAAAAAATAAATTATTTTGAAAGGAGAGATGAGACGGTGCCGATTCAACTCAAAAAAGAGTTTCTTAAGCAGCATTTGGGTGAGGCATCAGGCCAAAGATCTTCAACAAATTCTAAAGTTTGCTGGCAACCTGCCTTGATCCTGACGAATAACAGGGCACCCAAATGCAGAAGCCGCAACCACAGTACCCTTTTGAATGACAATCTCCAGGGATGAGAGAGGTAGGAGGTGCAGAGGTGTCCCAGGAAGCCAGGATCCAGGGCTCGGTCTGGGCCCACCCCTGTTGATAGCTCCCAAAGTAGCTAATAGGACATGTTAGGCAGGGAAGGCCTCCTTCACCACGGACACAGAATCACATGATGGAAACAGGAGCAAGTTTGAAGGGATGCAAACTTCCATACCATTGCCCCTTTACTTACGAAATGGAAATAAAAGTACTCCTGGATGGCTGCTATGAGAATTATATCATATAGGTAAGTGCCAAGCACCATGAGGATCCTCAAGGAATGGTCGCTACTACCATTATCAGTATTAATCTATCACTCTTCAGTTACCCAACATAAAGACAAATGCTTCCTCTTCGTTTTTGTGAGGCAGGTCTCAGGTTCAGAGAAGTGAAGCAAGTCGTCTGGGATCACACAGCAAAGAGGTAGCAGGATGAGGGCTCGCACTGCTAATCCTTGCAACTGCAGTCTGCCATGTAGCCCAGTGCCAGGATGCTCTCCCCTCCTACAGCAGCCCTTAGGAAGCCTCGGCTCAAACGCCATCCCTGCAAGTGTGGCCTCGCCTTGCTAGGCTGCTATCTCACTTCTCAAGTTGCAAAAAAAGAGGGACACGTGAGAAAAGCAGAGGAAACTGACAAGATGACAACAGAAGCCCTCAAAGTGCCTGAGTCAAATCAGTTAATCAGATGCACTTATTGACTCCTACCTTGAGATAACCAGGTCTCGTGCAACCTGCAAACCAAGTAAATCCAATCAGATTCTAGCACAGTGCATTGCCTCAAGCCAGCATCTGATACCACAGGCCATCAGAGCCCCTGTAGCAAGAATAGGAGAGATGGAAGGGTCGATGCAACACCACAGACGTCGTGTGTGAGACGTGCTTCCATAGTCTCCCGCAACCCTAAAACGGAGATGTCAGATAGGAACAGCCATTCGAAGAGGATAGTCCAATGAGAACCCGATCCCCAAGGGAGTCCTGGTCTCTGGAGGCCCCAGTCCCAGGCTCCATTCATCAGCCTTTCTCCACCTCTCTGTCTTCACCTCTCTGTGGAGATGTAGAGTCAGAGAAACAGAACACCCAAGTTCACAGGCTCTAGCAGGCCTTTGGTCCTCTGCAACATCTCCCCATTTATAGCAGAAGGTCTCCAAGAACCATCTCACATGTGCTCACCAGCCAGTTTGCACAGGACATCTGCCCTAATCCTCCTCTCCTCTCTAGCCTCCTGGTCTACCTACTCTAAGGGGATTCCTGTAGCTGCCAGCACTTCCATCATCTGCCTCAAAAGACTACCAACTGTGCCTAGGTGCCATTTCCTGCTAAATGTCAGGACACCAGAGCAGGCCCATGGCCCCAGCCACAGAGAAGAAGATCCCTCTTGTGTGCAAAAAGGCAAATACAGCTCCTGGGGTGCCTCTCCCTGTCCAGACTCTGGCTTCAGGGTAGAAAGGGAGAACAGCATCTAAGGGGCCACTGATCAGACCAGCCCGGCCCAGCCCAGCCCTCCCCTTGCTGCTTTTTCAGTAGAACAACCACAAATCAAGCTAACAGGCTGCAGCTGCCCTGACCCCAACTGTCTCTGAATGCCAGGTAGCCCTCAAAGGCTAGGATTGGCCTGGTCGCAGTGGCTCATGCCTGTAATCCCAGCCAGCAATTTGGGAGGCCAAGGCGGGAAGATAGCTTGAGGCCTAAAGTTCAAGACCAGCCTGGGCAACATAGCAGGACCTTGTCTCTACAAAATAAAAATTTAAAAATTAGCCAGGTGTGGTGGTACATGTTTGTAGTCCCACCTACGTGGGAGGCTGAAGCAGGAAGATCGCTTGAGCCTGGGAGGTTGAGGCAGCAGTGAGCCATCGTGGCGTCACTGCACTCCCGGCTAGGTGACAGAATGAGACCTTGATTCAAAAATGAAAAGCTAGGATTGCCATCCTGATAGCGGGCTGTCCTCATCCTCACCCACACTCACGCACACTCACTGGGAGTTAACCAGCACCACCTCCCAAAGCGTGTGCTCAGCGCTGCTACCAGCCATGCCCAGAGTGAATGAGACCTCCCAGGCCCCTCAGTGGGACAGGGGAGGCTTGGCTAATGAACATTTGCAGAGGCTTGTGCAGAGGAAAGGCTGGGAAACCACTCACTATCCCAGCGGCCCTGCCGGCAGGAAGGAGGCCATGGGCAGGGGAGCAGGACAAGCCTCCCACCCACTCCTATCAAAGCACCTGGCTTTCCCTGCAGAGGCAGAAGTCTCCGGCCCAAGAGGATCCAAAGAAGCTACTTCCTTCTCCCATACCCCACAGTCCCCTCAAGGGAAAATGTGCTCCCCAGAGCCTCACTGTATTATATATCCCTTCAAGATGCTGCTGCACCCGGAATTCTGTACCCTCCACGCCACCACACAAACCACCCGGGCACAGCTGCTCACCAGGGACACAGCACCATTCTACATCCCCTTGTCCAGATTTTCATCATCTTTCTGTGACTTCCTGTACCTCGACCCCTGTGTTGACCCATCCACCCCTGTTATTTCTTCTCCATAACTTCTTTGAGGTCTGGCCTTCCAATCTGGCTCCTTCTGGGACAACCTCCATCCCACCTCTGATGACAGCGATTCATTATACAGAATGTTTACTGCGTGTCTGCCATGAGCCAGGCACTCCTGACCCACTCAGGAGGAATCAGTGAGGAAAACAGAGATACTGCCCACACAGAGCTCACATTCTAAGGACAAGAGACAATTAACAGTGGGCGTAGTAAACAGGTATGACGTGAAACTCAATGGCAGCTGATCAGCACTACGGAAAAAGCTGGATAAAGGAGCTTAGGCCGGTGAATAAAGACAACACACAATGTAGAGTTCAGTGGAGGAGTCAGGGGAGGCTTTGATGTGAAAGTGGAATCTGAGCAAAAACCTGAAGGAGGTAATGGAGGGAGCCAATCAGAGTCACAGGGAATAAACATTCCAGGCAACGTGGAACAGCCAGTGCAAAGGCCCTATTTGGGAAGAGCATGTCTGGCCCGGCCTGCCTCCAGGTTCCGCCACCTCCAATCCCCTTGAATATCACTATTGGTTTCATCTTTCTCTTTTCCATGTGCCAGTCACCTCCTCGGGAATTTGTAAGGGCTTATGGTGAACAGAGGACCAAGTCCAGACTTCTACCTCTGGTGATGAAGACATCCCGTACTCTGGCCTCGCCTCTCCTATCTGCAGCGAACGCTGTTGCTGCCCTTCCCAGAGCTTTCTCACGGCTTCCATGCAGCAGCCCCCAGCTTCTGCGTGCCTTGTTTCTGATGGCTGGCCCCTGCAAACTTGCAGGGCTTGGCTATTTCCCACATCACCATGCAGAGGGCTGGAAAACAGGGGAGTCTCTGTCTACCCTGCAGCAACCTATATAGCCAATGACCGAGGGAGGGGGACCGTGTCAACCACCCTTACATAGTGGTTGACAAACTGTTTTGTGTAATTTATGCTCCAGAGCTCCCTGAGGGGTCAGGCTGAGGCTGCGATGTCACGTGAAATTGCGCCCCTACTTGATGTCCTCCTCACCTTGTTCTGCCCCCCAGTCCCTTACCGCTGTCTCTTCAAAGCACTTCCTTGGTTAGTTGCTTGCATATCAATCTTTATTTTAAGGTCTGCGTTTAGGATGTGACCTGAAACACCATCCAAATTTAGTTTCCGCTATTTTCAAACGTAGATTCTCTATTTCCTTTCTTAGCTGTGCTGGCTAGGACTATTTCTCTCCTCTGAAGTATGACAGCAATAGACATCCCACATGCATGTTTCGGCAGGTATTCACGAGCGGATTTGTTTCCGGTTTCTGGTTTGTGTATTAGTTTTCCCACATCTACTTCTTATCTTCCTAATGAGATTGTGAGTATCCTTGAGAGCAGGGATGAGACTTTAGGCTTCTTTATAACCTTTGGCACCAGACCAGGCACAAAAGTCTGCCCTCAAGACTTAGAGAACGGAATCAGAAATGATGTGGGTGTATTTGTCTCCTGTATACGGTCCCCCAGGGGGAGCATGCCCGCAGAGCCCTTTGATGGCCTATATGGAACATGATGTCAGACCTGTGATGGGACATTTATGTCCTTTCACAAATATCTCCACCCTCCTACACCCCTCGTCTTCAGTAAAGTCATAAGGAGATCCTAAGGAGGACTCCCAGAGGGAGGGTTCCAGCCTAGGGCTCAGGCCAGCCCAAGGCAACATTGCAAACAACTCTGTACAACAGGGAAAGAGTCTGTTCTTGGTTTCTCCCGTCTCCTCTTCACATTTGCCCCAGTCCTCCCGTTTCCTTTCCTTGCTGTTTGTTTCCAAGTCTTAGTCCCATCATACTTTGCTCTAATTCCTACTGACATGAGGTCCCAGTGAGCTGCCTGGGGGAGACATTCGTGTTTCCAACGCATTGGCAAAACTTTAGGTAGCCAAGGAGTCCAGAAGAAAAATCCTTTACAATTGTATGGCATTTTACAGAGCACACAGTATTTTCACATTCATCGTTCCATTAGTTTCAAGCAACAAGCCTGTAAGATGTGTGAGGCAAACAGTATCATCATCTCTGTTCTACAGACAAGGAAACTGAGGTCAGGAGAAGCTGAGTCCCTCACTGGAGACCACACTCCTATGGACCGACAAAGCCGTGGCCTGATGAGGACTGTATCCATGTGGGAAACAGCAACAAAGTCAGAACTCATTCCCGTAATGAGGAAGTCTTGCTGCCATCCACCGCAGAAAGGTCTCACACACACGAGTCCATTCTTCCACTTCTGCACCTACTAGGAAAACACGTGAGACTTTGGACCTCCAGGGAAAAAGACTCAGCAGTTTGACAGATGCAGAGCTGTGTGCTCATGATTGGGGCAAAGCACCTCTCCTTTTGGGCTCTGATGAGGAAGGATCAGAAGTTGCTGGAGAAAACAACTGGATCAGAAGTTGCTGGAAAAAGGCGCATTAAGGTTCATCTAATACCTACTGGATGCCAGATGCTTCAAGATAGTCTTATGAAGAAGGTAATATTAGCCCCATTTTACAGATGAGGAAGCAAGCTGGGAGAAATGACAGCTCAAGATTACAACCTAGTGACAACAATCAATGTGATAGTCATTTAACGAGCTCCTAAAATGAACCACGCACTGTGCTGAGTAGTCTGTACACTTAATAAATCGAATAATCATTAATGTCTAGACTGGAGAGGATGTATAAGCTAAGGAATCATATCACCATTTGTAGATGTGGAAACTGAGTCTTCTTAAGTAATTTATCCAAAGCTACTCAGCTTGTAGGTATCAGAGCCATCCAGAGGACTGAAAGATCAAGGCTAACCCACTTCCCCATTACAACCTCAGATACAAACAGAGCAGTGATGGTCACAGGCAGAACTTGGGGCACCAAGGCAGGAGGGGAACAGGTTGAAGAAGAAATGCTTGCAGGACAGGTGAGAAGAGAATTAACAGCTCCCTCAATGTGGTGATTCTAGGGGCATGAAAAGGCCCATTTTCATGTCACCTCTGCCCAGGGCTGGCCCTCTGGCAATCACGCCACCTTCTTCTAATGATAAGCCTGGAGTTTTCCCAGTAAGTCACAGGAAAAGGAGTCTGGCAGCCAAATCTCCTGCCTTGTGAAACTCTCAGACCTCCCTGCTACATCCAGGAAAAGTGTCCCTGCCCAAAGTGGAACACTGAGCTGCATATGGTAGAACAGTATTTTTAAATATTAGCCCACCTCCATATTTCCGTATGCTCCTCTGTCCTTCCCTCACTGAGTCTGCTTAGATAGTACCTTGCCTCAGGGAAGGAGGACACAGAAGAATCACAAAGGAAGAGAAAGAGTTAGATTTGGATTTGGGGTTTTCAAAGCCCAGCCCTCGGAAAGGAGCAGAGAGGATTCAGCGTCTAGGCCTCAGACTGAGAGACGGTGAAGAAGGTGCTCTGAGCAGAGAGTGGTGAGATGCTGGTGAGATGCCGCCTGTGAAGCGAGGAGTGGGAAGATGCAGCAGGTCCCTAAGAAAGGGGAAGCCTGTGCCCTGCCTCTCACACCTCAAAGGTACTAGAGCCACTCTCCCCATAGGTTTAGGGGATCTAAGAGCATCACAGGTCCTTGCCCCTTTCCCAGGTAGAACCCTAGGAGGGCAACATGATCTTGGAGAAGATATGGTTGTAAAAGGTGTCCAGAAAAATTATGGGTTTTTCTTCAACCCTTAAAATTGAAATATTATTCACTTAACATAAAATTCACCATCTTAAAGTGTATAATTCAGTGTTTTTTAGTATATTCATAATGTTTTACAACCATCACCACTATCCAATTCCAGAATATTTCCATTCCTCACCACCTAAAAGAAAGCCCATACCTTGCCAGGCACAGTGGCTCATGCCTGTAATCCCAACACTTTGGGAGGCTGAGATAGGCAGATCATGAGGGCAGGAGTTCAAGACCAGCCTGGCCAACATAGTGAAACCTCATCTCTACTAAAAATACAAAAATTACCCAGGCATGGTGACGGGTACCTATAGTGCCAGCTACTTGGGAGGCTGAGGCAGGAGAATCACTTGAACCTGGGAGTTGAAGGTTGCAGTGAGCAGAGATCACACCATTGCACTCCAACCTGGGTGACATAGCAAGACTCTGTCTCAATAAAAGGAAGGAAGGAAGGAAGGACGGAAGGAAGGAAGGAAGGAGAGAGGGAGGGACGGAGGAAGGGAGGGAGGGAGGGAGGTTAAGGAGGGAGGGGAGGGAGGGAGGGAAGGGAGAGAGGGAGGGAGGGAGGGGAGGGCATGTACCAGTTTTTGTGTGGTTATATGTTTTTGGTTCTCTAGGGCATATGCTAAATGGTTTCAGCCTAGGAGTGGAAGGGCTGAGTCCTATGGTAACCCTATGTTTAACTTTTTGAGGAACTGCCAAGACTCTTTTCCACTAAAGGCTACCAGAGAGAGGATTTAGATAGCCCCGTGGTGCTGCTCCTATGGCCCAAGGCATCATGGAAGCAGTAAAACCCTGATGATTCCCATGCACCAGAAGAGAGGGAGCCAGACCTAAAGCCACCTTGCATTGAGAGAGGGAGAGTTGAAACTGCTCAGTAATGAAATGTAAGGCTGAGAAGCCATGTAGACATTTCAGCAACTGCCAATGTGAATTCATGACTGATGCTCCCTTCATGCACCCCAAGTTTAGCTATAACCCTATAGAAGGAGGGGATCCCAAATTCAGTGAGATGAAGTTTCTTCTCTAGCAGCATAGGAATGTATTATAGAAATAAGTTGAGTTATGGAAAAATCAATAAAATTTCATTTCTTGCATTTGAGAATAGAGATAAGTATCCACTACACAGTTTAATCTTAGAAATGTCTCAGAGAAAAGACCAGGGAAGCTCAGGAGGAATTTTAAAACCCCCCACAGCCCCATGTCTGGGTGGATACTCAAACTGGCAGAGTAAGCACAGAGCCAAAGAGTAGCGGAACTGCTCCTAGCCCCTTAGCGGGCATGGAAGCCCACCTGCCTTGGAACGGCCTAGTGAACACATTTAGCTGGTTTCAGCTTCCTCCCCAGCATCACCTCTCCCTTCAGCCACACTGATTGCATGCTAAGCCCACATCCATGCCACAGGTTCAAACTTCTGTGGGTTTACCCATGCTGTTGTTTTCTGCCTTCTCACCTCGTATACTGAAAAGATCCTATGTCAAGGCCAAGTGCAAATGTCACTTCCTTCAGTGTGCCGTTTCCTGACCCTCTCAGGCATAATTACTCCACCCCTCCCTCTGTTCCCTTAGCGTACTGTATACTTTGCCTTGTACTTGTTTGTTTGTATGTCTCTGTCTTCTGTCCAAACTCCATCCCCGCCAGCTAGAGGACAGTGTCTTATATCAATATGATTGTGCATGCTATGCATTTAGCACATACCCAGTGTTCCATAAATACCTGTTCTGTGAATGATCAGGCCAAGCCTCTATTTTATAAATAGGGAACTAAACCCAAAGAAGGTAAAGGATTTATCAAGGACTCCAACAGTTGGTGAGTGGCTGAGCCACTGATTGAACACAGCCCATCCAAGACCCTTTCCAAGGAACGGCCAGAAGCTGCACCAAATAAACACTCTGGTGTCATCCAAAATTCCCGTTAGTCCCGCAGCCTGAGTTGCTGATAAAATGATAAAAGTAAGGAAATGTCATAAGTGAGGACCATGGCTGGCATATGCATTAGACTGGTATTTGAGGGAAAACAGATGGGGGAAAATGCTACGGGGACATTATGTAGCATGCTGGGTGTACTTCTGAGGGAGGACAGTTTATAGAAGCCTGCTTTACATTGATAGGGCATGATAGTTCATTATGAATAAATCGGATCTAACACGCAGCTCTGTGATGGCCAGATTCCACACTACGCTAACATTCCTCCTGTAAATAGAATATTCACATTCAACCCATTACAAAACAGCAGCTGCCTAGGCTTTTCCAAGAAATCTCCATGTCTAGCTCCTTAGTTCATCAGAACACCAGCCACAATAAAGTTCTTTCTAATATCTAAAATGTAAAATCTCTCCTGCAAAACTCTCCTAGTAAACTCTCATAAGATTACACACTGAGTAAGATTTCACCAAATTCTCCTTAAAATGTCTCTTTATACAGTAGAATAGAAATCATTACAAATCTCATTGCTACATCTTCCGGCAAAACAAAACTGAGTGTGTGATAAGCGTGATTTCACGCACTTCCAGGTTCCCGGCTAAGTCTCCAGAAAAAGTTCCTGACCAAGGAATGGGAGTAGTGGGTGGAACTCACCTGCTCCAAACAAGAGAAAAGACTACTGCCAGCCTGGTCTCCCTGAAATTAGAGGAGTGAAGAATGCTTAGGCCATTGCAGTGAGGAAGACCTGGCTCCTTCCACGTGGAGAGCGAGCTGCAGACACGGCCTGATGTGTCTGGATAGGCAGCAGTCCCCATTCTCCTGCAGGGGATGTCAAACCCCTCTACTCCCCTCAGTCTCCATCCTATTACCTTCCCTGGATAGATAGAAGAGGACCAGACCTCCCACTTTCTGACAGACAGAACGCTCCACCAGCAAATCTCTCACCTCCTTTCCATGGCAAACATCATGACAGGCTCCATCCTCCCTTTCTTCCACTCACCAGGAAGGATTGGCAGGGAAATACCCCTCACTGGGGTAGAAGTGACCTCCTTGCCACCCTCATTCATGATGTTAAGGGGCAGAGATTCCAGGCATGGCGTCCAATCAGGGTAGGCACCAAGGGGACCCCAGGGGGCCTAGGTGTTCATGGCATCTAGATATCAAATGCCATCCAGCTGTTCGGGGTTAATCTATATAGCTTTGAAACCCAAGAAAAAACAAATACCCTTTAGTTGTCTAAATTGAACAGTGATGGTTGAGGCAGAGCTGAATTTCTCCGAAGAGCAAGGAGGAGGTTTTCTTCTGGTCACATACAGGCGATCCTGTCTATCACTTTTCATCATCAACTAACCCTGAACTCACAGCGGCAGCCTGGCAGCATCATTTATCTCAAAATGAGAAACAAATAAAAATAGGAAAACCAGAACAAGAGTCTGTCAGCACTACAAAGGGTGGTAGCCCAGAGCAGGGGACCGAGGATCCAGACCTGCTCACCGGGTGAACTGACCATAGACAGATTAATGCAGCCACCATCATTTTCTCATATGGAAATGGGAATAAATCGTAGTTTGAATATTTAAAAATTCCCAAAATGCCTCCCTGAGGACTTCTAGACATGGCAATGGTGGGGTAACACCATTCTGGGGGGTCTGAACTGAGAAGAGGAGTGGGAGCCACCTCCGTTGGAAGGGAGGAAGCTGACAACCAGGCCTTCCAGAGACCTGCCCCAGACCAGCAAGCCTCTGGGGCTGATCCAACAGCAAGAACAAGAACAAGAGCAAAGGCTCCTTTCCAGCAGTGGGTGGGGGAGGAGGAAGCAGCAGGCAGGAGGGAGGAAGGGAGCAAATTCAATGGGAGCAATCACATTTGCTGCCGAAAAGGAGAAGAGGAAGCCCGAGAGAGGGCAGCTCCAACTGGTGGTAAAATAATCAGAAATGAACCTTCGTTTACCCAAGCACAACTTCTCGGTACCCTCTAGCTGAGCCTCTTTGCTGCCATGGTTATATTTAGAATCCATTTGCGCAACCAGGTTATTTTGTCCACTGGAGCCAAAGAATACTCTAAGAGCTCCTGCCAGGGCTCAGGAGAGGGGAGGAGGAAGGAAGGGGGGTGTAGATAAGCTCACCTCCTTTCACCTCACATTCCAGGACGAGGAAACTCCCAGGATACAACGGGAGCCTGCCCTGGTAGGAACAGGTGCACAGCGGCAGAGCCTGGAACAGCCTCCACCGCTGCAGCTTCCTCCAAGGTGGCAGAGACGTTTCAACAAGGTTGAGGCCGGCAGAGCCTGAGTGTCCTTCAGAGCAGATGTGGACCTCTTCCACTTGAAGGCCTGGTGGCGGGCTGTGCAAAGGCAGTCGCGTGCATGTCTTCGGGGACAGCAGGGCCATGAGTAGGTCCAGCTGCTAAGGGACCAAGTCAAACCAAGAGCCTTTTTTGCATGTTTGTGTCCCAAGATGTGTCTTTGTGTCTCATCTTTGTGAGGCACAAATCTTATATTAAACTAAGGGAAGGGGAAATAGTATGGGTTAGATACAGGGCAAACACGTGATAGATGGACTACCTTCTAGGATCTCACAATCAGCTTGAGCACACACACACACACACACACACACACACACACACGAATAGAAGGCAATAGCTAAGGAATACAGTGGCTGGAAGAGTCTTGTTACTTTTCTTCTCCCCTGAGTCCTCATGCTCCACTTTCCAAAACTTAAGAGAAAAATAACTCTGCTCCAAGTACCTCCAAGTCAGCCAGGATATTCCTAATAAATCTGTCTGCAGGAGCACTTGCTGGCCAGTGACCCTAGTCAAATGGAGCAGTTTTCACATCGCTACCACCAGGCACCAGTCACTGTGATGGCCTTGAGTCAGGCTGTGAACTCGGGGACGAGGTGCCCTCACGGTGTTATGAAAATGTTTAAAAAATGAGTACGTTTTGAGCCAAGTAAAAATGAGCAAAAAAGCAAAAGAGGAAATGAAATACTTAAAACAACTTTAATATTATATGAACTTTTGGATCACAAAGTAGTATGCAAATTAGTTGCCTTACGAATGGGGTGTTCATTCCCCAGTGCTGCTGCACAGTCCCTGAGATGCTTCACTTCTGCGTGTGATGCCTCCACTCCCGGCATCACTTCCTATCAATTTAGCTGTAACATCCCCTGTCCTCCAGCGACCGTCACACAGCTGCTGCTCTGTAAACAAGCTGCAGTGCTAAGCTCTTGTTTAAAGGGAGCCTTGGCATATTTTTTTTAAATTACCAATAAAATGAGCACTTAATCTATGGCCCTGGGCTAAGGACTTTGTACTCATTGTCTGGTTTCTTTTATTTGTTTTTTTTTAGATGGAGTCTCACTCTGCCGCCCAGGCTGGAGTGCAGTGGCGTGATCTCAGCTCACTGCAACCTCCGCCTCCTAGGTTCCAGAGATTCTCCTGCCTCAGTCTTCCAAGTAGCTGTGATTACAGGCATGCGCCATGATGCCCAGCTATTGTTTGTGTTTTTAGTAGAGACGAGGTTTCACCATACTAGCCAAGCTGGTCTCAAACTCCTGACCTCAAGTGATCCACCCGCCTCAACCTCCCAAAGTGCTTGGAATACAGGGGTGAGCACCACGCCTGGCCTGTACTCTTTGTCCAATGCAAACCTCATTGCCACCCTATAAGGGAGGTCTCATTATTTTTCTACATCTTTCCAATGAGGAAACTGATGCATGAAAGGATGAAGAGTCTGCCTTGGGGCTCCCAGCCAGTTCGTGGCGGGGCCAGGATCCAAGGATCCAAACCCAGGCAAGCAGCCAAGCCCTGCCTAGCTTAAGCAGCCCACTGGGCTCTTTCCCTGGGGACTGTTCTATGCATGTTTTGAAGTTAGCCCCTTTCTCTGGGTTTTCTGGCAGAGGGACTCATCTCCCCTTGTGGGGCAGGCACCAGCAGGCACTGCCTGTGCGCTGGCCCTCTTTGCTCTCATGGCACAACTCAACACTGCCAGAGTTCCTGCAAGTATTGCTCAGGTCCTGAACCTCGCTGGTTCATGCCGCTCCCTAGTCTTGGGGTGGGCCATTTTCATTTTCTGCTTTGGTTTCTTCATAGGCAAAATCTTCCTTTTTTGCCTGCCTCTCTTTTCCTCTTTCCACAATGGAACTTGGCACTCCTGCCCTTCCCCATTATCCCCCCAAACCTTCTCCTCCATAAAACCTTCCAGGAACCAAGGCCCTACTGCTCTTTTCCCTGTCTCCATCTGTGAAAACTACTCTGCAGGTGGGAGCTGTAGCAAGAGCTTCAGCTCAGGGTCCCTCTGAAGGACTGTAGCCATGTGCACCATGGGAAGGTGCAGACATCCCAAACCATGGGGAAGAATCTCTCGCTGAGACCCTTCTCACCACAGGAAGCTGGCACAGGAGGTACTGATTCCAACAAGGTGGACTCCACAGTGCCCCCACACCCATCCACTGAGTCAGCTCATTCACTCATTTCTTCAGGTGTTCACTCAAGTCACCTTCTCAGCAGGCCACCCCTGAGCACCCTATTTAAAAGAGCAAATCCTCCCTGCCACCCCCCATCCTCAGCCCGGATTTCCTCCATAGCACTAGTCCACATGTAACATGTTGCAGATTTTATGTATTTATTTTGCTCATGATCTCTCACTCTACGCCCAGAATGTGCCTGGCTCAGGATGAGTACCTGACACATGGCTTCATTCATTTATTCAAATGTGGCAAGCACTATTACAAAAGATTCCGGTTTGTTTGTTTGATTTTCAAATGTCCTCTGCCCTTATTCAGCTGCCAGTCTGATACAGAGATAGATACTCAATTTAAATCATCTATAAATAAAGTAAGATTCCAATTTGTGTGTCCCAGGGAAGGACCAAATCAGGCACTGGGGCAATTAGACTGCACACTCAGGGGCTCAGAGAAGTGGCTGTTTACTAAAATGTGTGGACATCTTTCTATCGCTAGCAACCCATATGGCAATACAGGTACCAGCAAATAATTATTAACTCTAATAGACAGGGAATCTCTTCCAATTCCTTGCCCGTGAATAAGAATTGTCTCGCCTTTTACAACCTTCCATCACCTTCCTTCCTCAGTGTGGTAACCACACATTTGTTAGCACTCCCTTTTAGGAGGTAGAACGTATCTATGCCCCTACTCATCCCTTGAATCTAGGTGGGTGGATCTGTGACTGCTTTGGCTAAGGGATGCATTGGAAAGAACAGTTTATTTACAGTGTTCAAATCTCTCAGGACCCATTTCCCTAATGCCCCATCCAAAGCATCAAGCACGCATGGTTCACCCACATCTCTTCCCACCCCCATCCCTTACCCAACACCATATTCATACTAGACTACTAATGGTTCCCCAAACACGTCATATGCTCTCACTGTCTCTCTCTCTCTCTCTCTCTCTCTCTCACTCATCAGTGTTTTTCCCTACTATCTGCAATGTTCACCTTTTATTTGGTTAATCTCAAGTTATCTTTCAGACTTCAGAGTAGACATGGCTTCCTGCAGAAAGCCACCCTTGACTCTCAACACTGGGTTTTGTGTTCTCAGATCCCTCTGCACTTAGCACTGAAGCACTCTGTAGTGATTTCCTATTACATGTCTGTTTCTCCCACTGGACAGATTTGGGGGCCAAGCCTGAACCATGCTTTGTGGTATCCCCAGAGCCTGACCCACAGTAGGCCCCCATTAAATGCTGCAGGATATACAAATGGGCCCCTCACAGGATCTCAGAGAGATGATGTCCTGTAGGCTCATCAGGGTAAGTGGCGGAGGCCATTGGTTCATCTGAAGCCAGGAAGCCGGCCATCCCATCAATTCCCAATATGCATGGGCAATGATCTGCGTTAGATACAGCAAACAGCAGCACAGCCAACAACCAGCAGTGGGCCAGAAGCCGGGGCAGCATGACTGAAGCCCCTGGGGAAGCATGGCTGAGGCTGAGTGGGCACTGAGAGTCAGTCCAAGTCTCTGACCTGCCCTCCCTCAGATCAGAGTAGGGTTCACTAGTTCTTCCTGGAGCCGGCCCATCGGCTCCTCTCCTGCAGCCCACACTAAGCCCTACTCCCCAGTCCAGTGAGGGAGGAGATCTTATTTGAAAGGTCTCATCACCCTGAGTCCTGCATTGAGACAGATCAAAGAGACTTTGGCACGGACCCCCAGGCACTTACAGTCAAGGGCCCGCACCCTCAACCACAACCAGCACCTCCACCCACAAACCAGGCAAGCAATTTAGTTGATGTCTCCAAATTGCCTTGCCACTTCTCTGATCTATTTCTTTCCGCTCAGCACCTTAAGACGATCTAGACACTAATGAGTGGCAGAGGAGGCGGTGAAGAGAGAGACCAATGCATTCATTATTCAAATTTATTCTTGTTTAACTTCAGACATAATAAAGAGAAATTCAATATTTCTAGAAAGACTGTCTAGGTAGGAGACCTCATGGTTTCTTTGACAGATCTGAGAAATACAGTATTCTTTTCTTATTTACTTGATCCTGTCTCACAATTATTTAAGTTCATCAATTGTTAAAAGCTACCCATAAGTAACTCAGAACTAAAGTCAGCCAAGAACCCAGTTATGCCGATGAAAGCACTCACCTCCCCCACTCCCCACTCCCCCACGCACTCGGACACCGTCATTTCCCTCTGCTCTCTGTCCTTTTACTCCTCATCAAAACGCTTTTCATAAGATTCAATGCAACTGAAAGGCCCAGGGCTTCTGCTGCCCCAAACTTCTCATCCCTCTTTCCTGCTGATCTAATCCTCTCCTGGGAATGACAGGATCAAGATGTCATGAAAAATTAAAATATCATAGCCAGTGACATAATCAAGGATAGGCCTGTCATCTCCAAGTGATGGCAGCATTCTCTGATAGCATTTCACCAGAGCTTATTGAATGCCCAGCGCTATCTACTCCAGACGCTGCAAGTACATGGACCCTGCCCTCACTGCCCCCACGCACCTCCTCCTCCTCCTCTTCCTTTTACCATCTCATCTGTGGCAGGCTGAATAACGGCCCCCAGCTATGCTCACTTTCCAATCTCCAGAACCAGTAAATGATCCTAATATAGCAAAAGAGACTTTGCAGGCATCATTGAGTTGAAGACCTTGAGACGGAGATTTTCCTGGATTTTTCTGGATGGGCCTAAATACAGTCACAAATATCCTTATAAGAGAGGCAGAGGGAGATACGACAACAGAAGGAGGCAGCAATGTGACTGTGGAGGCAGACATGGGAGTGACGTGGCCGCAAGCCAAGGAACGCCAGCAGCCACTAGAACCTGGGACAGCCAAGGAACGCATTCTCCCCTAGTGCCCCACAGGGAGCTCGGCCCAGCTGACACCTTGGATTCACCCTGGTGATACTGAGTCCAGACATCTGGCCTCCAGAACAGTGAGAGAACAAAGTCTGTAGGAATTGCTTTTAACCACTCAGTTTGTAGGAATTTGTTAGCGCACACACAGGAAATCGGTACAACATCCAAAATCACTTTATCTCCATGCTGGAAAACCAAAGTTTTGCCACTCTGGGGAACTTGTAGCCATTTTCCTCCACCTCAAAGAGTCCAGGGTACGACCATTCTTTTCCCCACCCTGTTCAGACTCTGAGCACTTCTTGAGCCTTGGGGCTGAGCACTTGACTCTGAGCACTTCTTGTGAGTCTTGGGGCTACAGCCCTAAATGCGGAGGAGGCTGAGACTCAGCATATCCACTCCCCACTGCGTGAGCCACCTGTCCTGCCTGAATCCCACCACAGGTCAGCAGTGAGAAGCCCAGACCTATCCGTCCTCCTCAAGATATTCCCGGCCCTGGCCACTGGCTCTATCTGCAATCCTGCTCCTGCAGCTCTTCAAATGGCCGGCTCCTTCTTTGAACTAAACCTAAATGTCACCTCTGAAAGGGCCTTTTCCTGATCCAGTCCCCAAAAGAGTCCCCTCCTGTTTTTCTCTGCTTCTCTCTGTGTTTTCTTCACAGGACTTACCACCATTTATCATCATTTTACTTATTTTCTCACTTACCTGTTTAGTGTTTTCCAGTTGCCCCCTCTCCCAAAGTGCAAGGACTGCATTTGTCTTGTTCACCCCTGCGCCCTCAGCACCAGGACAGTGCCTAGCAAATGGCGGGGACCCAACAAATACTTGCTCAATTAACTAATTAATCCCTTAACTGTATAAGGTTGTAGGTGCAAAAAAACGGGGAGAAGGTAAGGCAAAGCAGGGTGGGCATTTCTGATGATTTCCAAGTTTGAGTCATGGGGCCAGGACTCTGTTGAAACAGAACGCCAGTCTGGGCGGAAGTGCCTCCTGCCGGAGTGCTGACTAGAGTTACTTTGACCCCCAGGGGTCAAGGTTTGTGCAAGCACATGACCAACAGTTGCTAAGGGCCTCATTCCGTCTAATGTTTTCTCAGTCCTGGGCTAACTCAGCTCTGCGGGTCATTGTGAGGTTCCACTGGAGACGTGGAGCCTGCTGATACCCCCAAGTCATGCACCCTCGATTATAAAAGGAGGGAGGAGATGAGAGGAAGCAGAAAAGGAGTGGGAGAAAAAAGCAGGGGTGCTCAAAGGCCCAGAGGAGCAGATTCCGCTTGGTCTCTTATTTTTTCCCTGTTCTTGGGGAGGAGCTGCGGAAACCACCCTGCTCTGAATGATGGAGGGCTCTCAGTGCCGGGACATACGTCCTCTGCAGGGCTCCAGGGGCATGATTTCAGCCTGACTGATGACAGATCAAGAGAAGAAGAATATCACTCACGTGATATTCCCAAAATTAAAATGGAGAATGGGGCCTTAGGGAAGGCTGCCTGGATAATTGGAGCATTAATTTAGACTCTGGTTTGCCGAGAGCAACAGGCTCCTGAGAGCCCACTAAATTTCCCCCAATAATCACAGTGGCTCCAAGGCAGCCTCCTGGCCAGGTGCAGGGGTCACAGGGTGCAACACCCTTCCCCTCCACACTCAGGGGCAGCAAAGTCCAGGAGGCGAGGTTCTTTACCCAGAATGTCTCAGAAATTAAGGCTGGATCAGGTCTGAAAGGCCACCTACACCCCAGGATACTGAGTGCAGAGAAGACTGTGACTTGCCCGGGGAAGCACAGCTGTTGGTAAGAGTGGAAGCCAGAATTCAAATTTCCCAACTTTGCTCCATTTCACATTTCTTGGAGGCTCGTCCGCAATACCCCTATACACACACACACAGCTCTGAGTCCTCCCTTCACAGCCCTGAGTCCTCCCTATGCAGCTCGGAGTCCTCCCTACACAGGCCTCAATCCTCCCTACACAGGCCAGAATCCTCCCTACACAGCCCAGAGTCCTCCCTACACAGGTCTCAATCCTGCCTATACAGCCCGGAGTCCTCCCTACACAGCCCAGAGTCCTCCCTACACAGGTCTCAATCCTGCCTATATAGCCCGGAGTCCTCCTACACAGGCCTCAATCCTCCCTACACAGCCCGGAGTCCTCCCTACACAGCCCAGAGTCCTCCCTACACAGGCCTCGATCCTCCCTATACAGGCCTGGGTCCTCCTACACAGTGTGGAGTCCTCCCTACACAAGTCCTCCCAACAAGCCTGTCTCAGTAACTCAGGCCTAGCCCGACCTCTTGCTCTGCTGTAGGTACTCCCACCCTGGCACCCTCACCCCCTCACTGTCTCTCTAATTTCACCTTCCTTCCCTTCTCTATTGTCTTCCCTTTCAATGTCACTGCTTCATTCCCCTCTGTGAACTCCTCCAGCACTTGGCATTTTTCATATAACATGGCTTAGCCCTGAACTGTACCCTGTCTCCCTTGGGGCAGGGCTGCTCTTCCCAACAAAACAGGGGTTGCTCGAGGCTTCCTCCCAAGTCTCGCCAGCCCAGCACACAGTGAGAGCCATCACTGCCTGCTGCTTGGAAAGCCAAGATTTGAGTCCAGGTTTAGTTGACCTTTGTGGCCTTGGACAAGCCCCACAGGGGACTCGTGTTTCTATTCCCACCCAAACAGACAATGGGCATCAACTGTACCAAGAGCCAATTTAATTCCACATTGTGATGCTTCTCTGCACCTTCTCTCGGTCCCATAACAGCAGCGCGCCCAAGCCTGCCCCTCCCTGCTCTTCCCATGGGTCCCCAAGAGCTCCCCAAGGATGCTGCTGTCTGAGGAGCCCCCTGACTGCCTATTAATCATCCATTCTGTTGTCCACCCAGGAAAGCAGCACGGCTGGTGAGACGAGCACTGAATAGGAAGTTCCATGCTGGGTCCTGGGTTCCAGCCCTGCCCCTCCCACTGTCTGGCTGTTGGACCTGGCCACAGCCCACTGTGCCTTCACTGAAGGCTCTTCCTCTGTGAAATGAGGATATGAGAACTCACTGCTGCTCCCCACAGACTCTACTGCCTGGTGCTCTCCTAATGTGTAAGCAGACATTGCTGTCTCCAGGCACAGATGCGCAGCAAAGCAGCTGAAAGCAGAACATGGCTTTCAGGTCTGGGGCATGTAAGAGGAGAAGGAGGAGAATTTGCCCCTTTTCTGGAAGCCTGGCTTGGATCTCCCAGAAGAGAGTGTGCCGTAAATACCAGAAAGCACAAAAATCAGCGGCAACAATACCACCCAACACATACCTAGTCGGTCACCGCCTTGCACAGCTTCCTAGGAGCCCGGCAATGGTTCATGAGGTCTGGAGACCCAGTGGCTTGTATCAAGGCTCATCACCAACATGCTAACAGCAGAACTGCCATTAGCAAACCATACTGACCCTCTAAGTCCGCTCCTCAGATCACTCACGCTTTCTTTGACTGTGAAATGGGGGATGCAACTAGATGTGGGGAGGAGGAGGGAAAGGTGAGACGCAGCCTCCCAGAGACCTCAGGCTTGGAAGCTCTAAGTTTAGGTGCAACCTGGTTTGACACCCTCCCCTACTCAGCCCTGCTGACCCCCATGACCAAGTGTGCCCACATCTGGAATGAAATGATCCCTCATCTCCACTGAAAGTCCATCTGTCCACCCAGACCCTATCGAAGCTTTCAGGATATTTTAGTGCGGAGCGGCAACTGGTATCGACACTACCCCCCAGTGAGAGGCACAGCTGCACGAATGGGACTGAGTCTGTTGTCTGGACGCTCAGCTCCAACTGCTCACTCCCAGTCTGGGTGGAAGGCCTGGCCCTGGCGGCACTCCCAGAGGGGATCCTTTGTGCTCCTGGCTGCAAGGTGAGCCGCCTCTGGATGGTGCCCTGAGGAGATCTGCTGTGCAGCCTCAGTAATTAACGCCTATGCAAAGTGCCTTTTACGCCCTCAACTGGGATATTGTTATTTCTTGATAAGGGGAAATAATTTACTCTCTTAGAGCACATCTAACCAGAAACCTGACAGGGCACAATACTCAGAAAAGCTCTTTGTGAAGGGGCTGTCCCCCATCCCACCCAGCAGCCTGAGGCCCTCTTGCTATCACCAATTCTATCACCCACAATGTCTGACACAGTCATTGCGTGTAGACTGCCACGAGTCCCACAAATGACTGAAACAGGTAACGTGAATAAAGGCCTGAGTCACAATGAACCCAGAGTCACTGGTGGAGGAGGAGGGGGTACAGAGGCAGGCACGGGCCGTTCGAATGGGCGATCCTAGAGCCTGCATGGTCTGGAGTTCCGGGTGGAGATGGAGAGAGGGAACTCTGATGCTCTTCGGTCAAGAGCTTCTGGCGTAGGAATTCTGCCTGCCTTGCTGTGCAGAAACAAGCTGCACGTTGACTGACAGGCGAATGGAGGAGGACCATGCCTTTTCATGAAAACATCTCATCTCAGCATTGCCTTCCTGTTGGCACCAAGGCAATATCGACGGTCCCCGCTTCCTGCATTCAGATCCCATGCCCTCCCCCATCCCTTTGAAGAATGGCCACCACCTTACTGTATGTGTACCAGGATTCCAGAAATGCAGCCTTCCACAGACAAAACACCAAACAGCCATCTGGGGTTGGGAGGAAAGACGGGAAGGAAGACTGTGCCATGGAAGGAAGATTCTTCCATTGCCGACTTTGTATCTCTTCAGCTTGGGAAGGTTCCTGGGACTTTCTGGCTCCATGAACAGTCATGCGTTACAGAAAACTAGGCAAAACCTAAGAAAAACCAGGTTAGAAGTAAAACAAACTGTCCATGGGACGGCCTGTGGGAGGCTGCATTTCTGGAATCCTGGTACACATACAGTAAGGTGGTGGCCATTCTTCAAAGGGATGGGGGAGGGCATGGGATCTGAATGCAGGAAGCAGGGACCGTCGATATTGCCTTGGTGCCAACAGGAAGGCAATGCTGAGATGAGATGTTTTCATGAAAAGGCATGGTCCTCCTCCATTCGCCCTAGACTGTCAGTCAGTGACTGGCCGCCTACTAGGGGCCTGGCTCTGCTCTTAGCAAGTTTTCAGAGGACTCTGCACCTCAGGTACAGGGCATGCGGTCCTCAAAAGACACCACCCAGGGTTTGCTTCCACAGAGAGACTTCCTTGTGGTCCAAGCAATGGCCCCAAGGCAGGAGCCACTTCATCCCAGTATCTAAGAGGCAAACAAGGGAGGTTTGACACCGGGTACCGCCCTGTCCCTGGACATGGTGCCTCTAATTCCCATCATTAGAAATCCAGCCCTTTGCATGAAGGGAATATGATCCCAAGAGCCTTTGGTTAAAAGGTAATAAAAGGTAAAGACCTTGACACACCTCAGATTGGCTGATTCCCCTTAGGGAAGGGTCCTAAGGGAATGGAACCCTGCCCAGAGAGTTGCCAGGAGGACTTCAGGAAAGGTGAAAGTAACCTGCACTAATTAGGGAGAACAGGGACCTATAATTGTAGCCTACAAGTGATGGGGAAGGTGACAGGGTCTCAAAATAAATCCAGGTGCATCCATTGATAGCCCTCTCCCTTCTACTGGGGGCTGCTCGTTGCCCTGACAACACATCAGGCAGGATCCCTATCCTTCTGTAGCTGACATTCTCATGGGGCTACAGACAATCTAGAAAATGTTTTTAAAGTACAACGAATGACATTTTACATGGCAATAAGGAGTGAGGAGAAAAGCTAAAGCAAAGACGTGTGTTGGAGAAAGAATGACCCAGGAACATCTTCCAAAAGAACATGACTTTTCAGCAAAGATCCAAAAGGAGTTGGGGACAGAACTATGGAGCTGTCTAAGCACACAGAGAGAAGTGCTGGTGTGGGTGCCCTCCCGAGGCAACCCGCGGCCCTCCCTGACCTTCAGTGCCCCCGGCACTCCTGCCGTCCTGCTGCAGCCCTTCAGCTGCCTTCACTCTCACACCTCCAGTTGGCCATCTATTGCCTGCCCCTCAGGAACACCTTATCCTGCCTGAGACAGAGCTGTGAGGAGACCACCCTGGACACAATGTGGAGCTGAAGTTCGCCCGCCGTGCCTGCAGCCCCTTATTCCTGTGGCCACTCTCTCCCCTCCTCCCACAGTACTCAGTGATCCTGGAGCTCCCTTCCTGCCTCTGTCAGACGGTCCTTGGCCAGAAGGTAGATCTAGACACAAGCCTGGCTCAGCCACTCAAGAAGCGGGAAATGAGCAAGTCATCTGCCCTTCCTGGGCCTTAGTTCATGCATCTGTAAAATGAGGGTGTTGGATAGCTGATCTCGATCACCTCTTCCAGCCCTCGATGAGCCCCGATCTCCACTGAGAAGCCTAAACTTGCCAGCGTGTTCATCTATGTCTCCTCTCCACCGAGAGACTGACCTGCAGTCACACAACCATATGCCCAAGAAAGACCCAAAGCCAGCAGACCCTGGGGAGTTATTTTAGGCCTAGAACCTTCTCGGTAGTCACTCATGCCCCAGGCACAACCACCTGGCCCCCCAACTCAGCAATTCAGCATGTGACCACATGGAACCGTAAGAAGAAATACAGCAATTCCGTGTGTAGCCAGACCTTCGTCCACCAGTGTTTCCTGTTGCTGAAGTTCACACTGACCGTGAGATTATGAGGAGACTTTACAAGGAAATAACCCACCAGCACTCCAAGGCAATCAGCATCAATCAGCATAGCCAATGATGGCTCACCCTGGAAAGCCTCTTCTCCCTGGCTTTGCCTTCCAAGGAGCAGAGCCCAGCTAGGTGTGCAGACTCTGCTGAAGGATGCACCCAGGCTACAGCTGAGGCAGAGGGCTCCTGGCTCTGACACCTCTGTTGAGCTGGGTAACAGGGAGCTGGCTAAGACTGTAGGAGTCCTGCCTACCCGGCTCACTGTCTTCAACTCCAGAGTCTGGCCTGGATCACCTTTTTATGACAGGCATGAAATTCAATGTATCATACTTTGGCCACCTAGGAATGGTGGGGAGTGGTGGGGCAGGGGAAGGAAGGTGGCATAATTACAAGAATGGCCTCAGAGCTGGTGAGCTCCCTGAGCTAACCTGAGGCAACTGGAGCTTTGCCAGCAGGTAATTAAAAGAAAGACTTCCAGTTCCCAGGCAAGTGGCCAACCCGGGGCCTCACTATTATCAGCCAACAAAGGGCCCTCTATCTTGCATGCTGGGTGGTTCCTTTTCCCCTAAGGACTCCTCCAACATTCATGTCAGATGGAGGTGGGCAGTGAGGCAGGGAAGATAACACAGTGTAATTCCACTGTCCTTACCAAGCGTGTCCCTAAGGCAAAGAGCATTTCCAGCTGCTCAGGCCCCTGGTTTTTCCCGAGGCAATTATTCGCTCATTTTTGTCTCTGAGGGTGGCAGGAAGGCTGAGTGTTGTTTCTCTCTGCTGACGCTCTCTGATATTTCTCTTTCCTCCTTGGTGACCCTTCAGGACCCTGAGGCAGGAAAGCATCTGCCCTCTCAGGAGACTTGGGAGGCAGCAGCAAACTTCCCACGTCCTCTCCCTGCTGAGGGTTTGCCTCAGCCCTTTAGCCCAAGACAGGATCCTTGTAGACGCAGTAAGACCAAGCGTGCTTTGGGTGGAGAGAAAGAGCAGTGCCTGGAATATGTACGGGGGTGCGTATGATATACTAGTTTAGCAAGCGGCATTAGTGGAAAGAGAGTTTGCCTGGACAGGCGCATGCAGCTGCTTGGAATCCAGCTGTGAACAGGATCCAGCTGTCGCCCTGAGTAGCTTACAGTTGCACAGAGAAGATGGAAGTGGAGAGATTCTTCCAGAGCAGTGGGATGACTGCTAGCTAACAGGAGAGCTAACGAAAAGGGAGTTTGAGAGAATGCAGGAGGATGCCTGACTCTGTTTGGGGGACTGAGAAAGATTTCTTCGAAGGAAAAACTTCCTGTGGAAACAGGCATGCAAGGTGACTTGACAGGTGAGCAACAGTAGCCAAGTGAGGGGGGCAGGGATGAGGGAAGGGGCTGTCGTCCTTCATACAGCCAGGGAGGGGAGAGGAGAAAGCTGGGAGGCAGAGCACTCAGGCACAGGCTTGGGGCCACAATGAGGAATTTGGCTTCTGTCCTTTCAGTGATGGGGCAATTCTGAGAGGGGACAGAGCATCACTAGGTTTCCTCTTCAGACAGGTCATGGGAACCATGGGACCAAGGATCCAGTGAAAGGGGCCAGGCTAGCGGCCAACTAGCCCATCAGAAAGCTGATTTCTCCATTCAAATGCGAAAAACATCTGGGTTAGTCCATTTTTGCATTGCTATGAAGAAACAGCTGAGAGTAATTTAAAAAGGAAAGAAGTTCATTTGGCTCATGTTCCTGAAGTCCGTATCTGAGGCATAGCGCCAGCATCCACTTCTGCTGAGGGTTTCAGGAAGCTTACAATCATGGTAGAAGGGAAAGGGGGAGCCAGCACATCACATGGTGAGAGACAGAGCAAGGAGGGGAGAGGTGCCACCGTCATTTGAACAACCAGGTCTCGCGTGAACTAACAGAGCAAGACCTCACTCATTATCACGAGTACAGCACTAAGCTGTTCGTGAGGAATCAACCCTTAGGACCCAACCACCTCCCACTGCGCCCACCTCCAGCACCAGAGGTCACATGGCAACATAAGATTTGGAGGGGACATCACCCAGCTCATATCAGCCTGTCAAACTTGACAGAACAGAAGCAGCACTCTTCTCTCCCCTCCAGCCTCCTCCACCCCCGTCTTCTCTCGGTCAGTGAAC
Organism: Alouatta palliata; assembly: GCA_004027835.1. Classification (NCBI taxonomy): domain Eukaryota; kingdom Metazoa; phylum Chordata; class Mammalia; order Primates; family Atelidae; genus Alouatta; species Alouatta palliata. The sequence goes on from PVKV010008879.1 coordinate 81,563, forward strand.
GGACTCTGGACCCCCACGTATCCAGTCACTCGACCCAAGTTCCAGGAGGTATCCTAATTGCTGCCTCCCTCATCACCACCGTTAACCACAGCCAATCTGTGGGCAAGTCCTGTGGATGTCACCACCAAAATGCCTCCCAATAAACCAGCCCCGTCCTGGGATTTTGGCAGCCCACTAAGCCATGGTCACCCTCCGCTCTTGCTGCCCTGCCACCCATTTGTCACACAGCAGCCAAAGTGAGGTTCTTATACCTTTTTGTTATGAACATATATGCAGAAAAGTGTATAAAACTATACAACTCCATCATTTATCACAAAGTGAGCACACGTGGAAGCACCCCACATGGTCAAGAAACAGAACATGACCAGCTCTACTCCGAAGCCCTCTTTGTGTTCTCTATCAGCCGTCTTCTTTCTCTGCGGAAGACAACCACTATCCATGCCTTCGAGGTAAGCACTTCTTTAACTATTCTTATATTTTATCACCCAAATATGCATCCCTAAAAGCACCAAACATGTATCCCTAAAAGCTCCAGCCTGGGTTTTGGCTGACTTGAAGTCTCCTGAAATGGAATCAGACAGCAAGGATTCTGTTGCGCTGGGCTTCTTTCCCTCAACACGGTATTTAGGAAATTCATCTGTGTAGCCATGGTTTGTTCATTCTTTTTGTCACATGACAATCTATTATCCATTCTACTGCTGATGGGCATTGGAGTAACTTCCAGAGTTTTTTTTACTATTATGAATAATGTTGCTACAAGCACTTCGATATGTCTCTTGGTGCCAAAATAGTCTTAAACATAGATCAGACCCTGTCACTCCTCTGCTTAAAACTCTCCAAAAATCTTCTTATCATACTGAAAATTCAAACGCTTTATAAGGCTGTGCTTCCTCCCCTGACCTCCTCTTCTTCCCCTCGCCCCCTTGCCCAAAGCACTCGTGCCTCGCCAGCCTCTGGAACACACCACAGCTGCATGAACCTCCTGGCCTCTGCACCTGCCCTTCCCTTTGCCTAGAATGTTCTTCTGCCAGGTCTTGGCATAACTGGCCCCATCTTATCATTCAAGTCTCAAGTCAAATATCACCTCCTCAGACACCTCCTTAACCACTTCATTTGGAAGACACCCCCAAATCTCCCTCTTCCACACACACTTGTTCTGTTTCCTTCAAGGAACTTGTCACTGTGGGAAGTGTCTTATTCACACGTCTAGTTACTTCCTTGCTGTTTATCTCCTCCCACTTTTGTCTGGTTCACTGCTGTATTCTCAGCACTTGGAGCCTTCTCAGGCACAGAGTGAGCATTCAGTAAAACCTTGTTGAATGAATGGAGGGATCAATGAGTGAATTCCCAGGAAAAATGGCCAGGTAACTAGTCCAGGGGCAGTTGGGAGAAGTGGGTAGAGTAGAGAGCAGTGAATACTTTTGAGAACAACAGAGAAAGAATAAAGGAAGGAAGAGAGGCGGGAGATTAACACTGACTGAAACTCTGTGCTCTGTGCCCCAGGCCAAGGGTTTCATGTTTGCCCCACGCAAGGCTGGTCTCTGGTCCGCTAGAGGGCTGTGTGCTCCCTGCAGGCTGCCTGAGCTGAAGCCTGAGAGAAGGTTCCCTGGGAGGCAAAGAACACTGAACCCTCTTCACAGCACAGCAACCCCTGCTAAAGCAGGAGAATAAGGGAGGCTGCCTTTAATCCTCGTCTAGACAAGGGAGGAGGAAGGTGGGGGTGTTTCATTATTCTCTAAGAAGTCAAGGCAGCAGCATGAAACAATGCGAGTGTCAACATGACAATGTCAACTCTGGGAATGACAAACTCTCCCCACTGCTGCCACAGTAAACATCCAGAGGGCAGCAGAAGGCGACAGCAGAAGCCAGCAGCAGACCTCAGTATCTTCCAGCCCGGCTGTGGGGTGTCCCCAAGCATTTTGAGGCCCATCCCTTCACAGACGCAGAGCAGCGAGGCCAAGGCTTTGGGGAGGGAAGAGCGGAAATAGGAGCAATCAGGCAAGGCAGAGGATTATAAATCGTTTTTTTATAAAGACACATGCACACGAATGTTCACTGTGGCACTGTTTACAATAGCAAAGACCTGGAACAAACCCAAATGCCCATCAATGATAGACTGGACAAGGAAAATGTGGCACATACACACCATGGAATACTATGCAGCCATCAAAAATGATGAGTTCATCTCCTTTGTAGGGACATGGATGAATCTGGAAACCAGCATTCTCAGCAAACCGACACAAGAATAGAAAATCAAACCTCGCATGTTCTCACTCATAGGCGGGTACTGACAATGAAAACACATGGACACAGGAAGGGGAGCACTACACACTGGGGGGCCTGTGGGAGGGGCAGCAGAGGGTCGGGAGGTTGGAGAAGAATAACATGGGGAGAAATGCCAGATATGGGTGATGTGGGATGGAGGCAGCAAACCACCTTGCCATGTATGTACCTATGCAACAATCCTGCAGGATCTGCACATGTACCCCACAACTTAAAGTACAAGTTTAAAAAAAAAGCCAAGGCAGAAAGGAACTCCTTTTGGAAGTGGAATAGGAGTGGAGGACCACCATCAGGACATGGGAGTAACTTTAAGAACCTGGACTAGAAGGTAAGAGACATGAGTTCTTCCTGGTTACTCCTTGCCTGTATGATCTCAGGCAGGCTTCTTAATCTACCAAAGGTCAATTACTTCCTCTTCAAAACGGACACAGGTAGATATCCTGTTTGTCAACATCTGAAGGTAACTGTAAGAATCAAATGAATCACATATATAAAAGAAATTTGTAGACAAATGTAAGATGATATTGATGGGCTTGAAATATACTCACTACTCAGAAAGTAAAAGCAGATAGTAAATCATCGGCCAAGTTTGGAGCCAGTGGCAGGATCTGGGAGGATTCTTCCTTGAGGGACACTCGTAACATCCTAGGCAAGGAGGGTGGAAACTAAGTTTCTACCAGCACAGTAAGATCTCTACTAGTTAACAATATAGATGCCTACTCCCATGGATGCAAGGTGGTTCAACATACGCAAGTCTATGAATGTAATCCATCATATAAACAGAACCAAAGACAAAAACCACATGATTATCTCAATAGATGCAGAGAAGGCCTTCAACAAAATTCAACAGCCGTTTATGCTAAAAACTCTCAAGAAACTAGGTATCGACAGAACATATCTCAAAATAATAAAAGCTATTTACCCACAGCCAATATCATACTGAATGGGAAAAAACTGGAAGCATTCCCTTTGAAGTCTGGCACTAGACAAGGATGCCCTCTCCCACCACTCCTATTCAATATAGTATTGGAAGTTCTAGCCAGAGCAATCAGGCAAAAAAAAAAAAAAAAAAAAAAAAAAAAAAAA